>BJCM01264003.1:0-25331 GCA_018326385.1 Flaveria bidentis
GGCCACTATTTAGGCGCATGGGCAGCCAACTTACACTAAACAACATATTTCAGTCCCCAATCCATCATCGAACATGTTCTAAGCTTAATACTAGCATTCTAAGCCATAGAAACACATTCATAACATAATCATAACCATATTAAAATCCAAATCAAATCCCACCCACAAACACATTCATACACATACATACGAGTGTAAACCCATTTTTATAAAAATGAACATACATGCATTTCCAGCCCCAAATTAGTTTGGAACAAGTAAAAAAAGGGTTCTAAAACTCACCTTAGTAGTCTTTGGGTATGACTTCCTTCAAAACCTGTTTGCTAAGAGCTCAAACACCTCAAACCCACCAAAACACACAACCGAACACATAAACAAACACAACCAAGGCATAGGCTGGTTAAGAACATCACAAAACCAAGATTTCTTACCTCGAATTCAAACTTCTTCTTGTTCTTCTCTCTAAAACCCAAAACTTCAGCTCTTCTTCTTTCTCTCTCTAGAAGATTCAAATGAAAAGGTGAAAAGTAACATGACATGGGCGGCCATGTTACTTTTGGACAAAATTATATAAGGTTTTGTACCTTTTAGATATTTAACTCGTCTACTTGGGTTTTATTGTGTTTCTTTCTTATTCATTTCTTTTATTCTTTCTTTCTTGCATTTAAAAATATCTGGGTATTACAAGTCCACCCCCTTATTTAGGTTTCATCCCCGAAACCTATTATTCCTCAAACAAATATGGGTAATGTTGCCTCATCTCCTCTTTAGTCTCCCACGTAGACTTAGATCCCTTCATGTACTTCCACTATACATGCACAAGGGGAACTACTTTATTCTTTAACCGTTTCTCCTTATGGTAAATGATTGCCACTAGTTGCTCCACTTAATTGAGGCGTTCATCTACCTTGATGTCTTCCAGTCTTGCTTTCTGAACCGAATGATACACTTCTAAGTTGAAACTTTCAACATGACTCTATCACCCACCTGGAACTCAATCGACATTTGCCTCTTATCGGCATTCACCTCTTATCGGCATACGACTTCTGCCTATCCTTGGCTGCTTTCATGAAGGCTTTGATCTTTTCAAGCTTATCAATCATAGCCTTGATCACCTCTATACTTCCTGACGCTTTTTGACCAATATCACCCAAACAAACGGGTGTTCTACATCTCCTACCGTATAGCATCTCATAAGAGGGATACAAATACTGGCATGATAACTATTGTTATATAAGAACTCAGCTAACGATAAGTGGTCATCCCAACTTCCTCCAAAATCAATTATGCATGCCCGAATCATATCTTCTAGTATCTGAATCGTCCTCTCCGACTGAGCATCTGTCTGAGGATGATAAGCCGTGCTAATATGTAACATCTTCCCCATTGCATCATGGAATTTCTTCCAAATGTAAACTGGGTGTCCCGATCAGACACAATAGACACCGACACACCATAATGAGTTAGAATTTCTTTGATGAATAGATCCGCCAACCTTTCGGATGAATATGTCTGGCATATCGGTAGGAAGTGAGCACTCTTCGTCAAATGGTCAACTATCACCCATATAGCACCATACCCTCACGCGGTATGCGGTAGCTTCGTAATAAAGTCCATGGTGATATGCTCCCACTTCCACTCTGGTATATCCAACGGTTGGATATTCCCATATGGCTTCTGATGCTCAGCTTTCACTTGTAAACAAGTAAGACACTTACTCACATACTCCGCCACATCGTGTTACATACTCGACCACCAATAATCTTTCTTCATATCTTGATACATTTTCGTGGCACCGGGATGAATAAAGTATTGAGTCTTATGAGCTTCATCCATGATCTTCACACGTAGATCCCCATAACAAGGAATCCACATCCGTCTGAATCAGGTTCTAACACCAAGCGTGTTTTCACCCAACTCCGCGACCAGACCTCTCATTATTTCAGAGTTAAGATGATCTTCTTTAAATGCCTCATCTTGAAACTCCTTTACCTGCATCATCATATCAGAGGTCATAATCAACTAATAGGCTTTCACCCAAATCAGCTCAGGTTTCTCCTTTCGCTGAGGGCATCCACCACCATATTGGCCTTGCCCGGATGGTAATGGATCTCGTAATCATAGTCCTTTATGAGCTCTAACCATCTCCTCTACCTCATGTTCAAGTCTTTCTGCTCAAAGAAGTACTTCAAGACCTTGTGGTCAGTGAATATGGTGCACTTTGTCCTGTATATTTAGTGCCCCGAAATCTTTAATGCAAAGACCACAAGTGCTAGCTCCAAGTCATGAGTAGGATAATTAACCTCATGAACTTTCAATTATCAGGATGCGTAGGCTATAAACTTTCCTCGCTGCATCAAGACACATCCCAACCTCAAGTAAGAAGCATCTGAATAAACCATCAAATCTTCGTGTCCATTGAGTAACGACAAGACAGGAGCTTGAGTCAACCTCGCCTTTATCTCCTTAAAATCCTTCTTCTGATCTTGACCACAAACAAACTTCACATCCTTACGGGTCAATTTAGATAATGGAGAAGCGATCTTAGAGAAGTCCTGAATGGATCTCCTATAATATCCTACCAAACCCAAGAAACTACGAATCTCGGATGGCGTCTTTGGAGACTTCCATTGCATCACCGCTTCCACCTTCGCTGGGACCACCATAATCCCCTCGGATTTCACTACATGACCCAAGAACTAAACTTCGCGCAACCAGAATGCGCATTTGGTGAACTTGGCATACAACTTCTCCTTCCTCAACGTCTCCAATACTTCCCGAATGTGAGCGGCATGCTCCTCCTCACTCCTCGAATAAATCAGGATATCATCAATAAATACAATCACTGATTTATCCCACATTGGCCGACACACTCGATTCATCATGTCCATAAAAGCAGCTAGCGCGTTTGTTAAACCAAAAGACATGACGAGAAACTCGTAGTTTCCATAACGCGTGCGAAAAGCTATTTTGGGAATGTCATGCTCCTTTACATTCAGTTGATGCTAGCTAGATCAAAAATCTATCCTTGAGAACCAACTAGCACCTTAGAACTGATCAAACAAGTCATCGATCCTCGGCCATGGATACCGATTCTTTACCATCAATGTGTTCAGCTCCTGGTAGTTAATACACATCCTCATACTACCATCATTCTTCTTCACAAATAGGACCGGAGCACCCCATGGAGAGATACTTAGTCTAATAAACCCTTATCAAGCAACTCCTGTAGTTGCTCCATTAATTCCTTCATCTCAGTCAGAGCCAATCGATACGGTGCCTTAGCTACAGACTGGGCACCCGGTATCAAGTCAATCTGGAACTTGATCTCGCGGTCCGGTGGCACCCCTGGTAAATTTCTGGGAACACGTTCGGAATTTCACACACAACCGGTACATCGTACATGTGGTGTCGGCATATCCACATCCTTCACGTAGGCCAAGTAGTCACTACATCCACGACTCATGTACTTTCCTACCACTGCCATCGAAATCACTTTTGGGATCAAAGTGACTTGATCACCATAAACTGTTACCGCACTCCCGTCAGGCGCTGTCAACCCAATCATCATCTTGCAACACACAATGTTCGCCTCGTAGTTCGCCAACCAATCCATTTCTAGGACTACATCGAAACCGCCTAAGGTCATCATGAATGGTCTAACAGAAAACTTATGACCTTCTAGTTCTATGTCACAACCTTCTACGTCATGCATAAAGTGGGTGCTAGGCCGAAGTCTATAATAGACCCCCATACATTGCACCTGGTGGCCTGACACAGTATCGGAGTACATTCATGTGTACCAATGCCTTGTGCTACCCCACCATCATGTATAAAGCGGGTACTGCGCCGAAGTCTATAATAGCCCCCATACATTGCGCCCGGTGGCCTGACCATAGTACTGGGGTAAGCGACAAGGGTTCTGTATAAATGGTCAATCACAAAGATTAGACCCTTGTGTGCATCCTTTTGGGGTAGTGAAACACACCAGTTATTATTATTTTTATATACTTTCACCAATTATATCAGAGTTTAGGTCTTAGTTCAGAACAAAATTTATCACTCATGGTGACATATCATTTCATAATATATATAAAAAAACATTACAAGAAATATAAGCGTTTTACAAACTTTTAATACAATATTTATTATATTAAATATTAAACGAGAGTAGGGTTCCTTCATCAGTCCAATCTCGTCCGTGAAGCTTTAACCATTTATTGGTGCTTTTCTTGAAAATTTTAAAAATATTTTTATTAGCTTTCGCTAAGTAAGTGCACCTCATTATTTTCAAAAACATATTTGTATTTATTGGAATTTAACATCCAAAATCTTTATTTACTTAATCCTCTTTACTTTTTTGGAATTCAACACCCGAATTCCTTATGGGTTTATTTTTAACCCTTGAGGATCATTAACTTATCTTTTTATATATGTGGAGTTCAACACCCGAACTCCTTGGGATTTCAAAACCCAAAATCCTTACATATATTTAACTCCACTTTTTATATATATATGGAGTTCAACACCCGAACCCCTTGAGATTTCAACACCTGAAATCCTTACATATATTAACTTCTCTTTAAACTATCAATACTCATACTCAAACCCGTAAACATATAAATATTTTCTCCATAATCATGTTTATCATAATAAATAAATTCAAATCACATGTAATTGAACACGTTTTATCTCCACATAATTCATACAAACTCATAATATAACCATCATATATCATATAGTTAAACACAAAACATAAATTAGTTACGGGTCGGTATATTCACCTTTGTTCTTGTAAGTTTATACTTTTGCTTTGTTAGTCCTTTCTCTCAAGATTTTATGATGCAAACTTAACTTTTTTTTCTACTTACTCTTTTATTTTGGTCTATATAAGGATCGATCACAATCTGTAATATATGTATATACATATTTTTTATTGAATTAAAGTGTATGTATGTGTCTTCATATGGTGATAATGGTGTGGTTACTCATCAACAAAAAAGAAACGTGGAGCACTCCTTATGAATCACCATTATTATATCTACTTCTTTTTTTATATATAATTTGAACATGACATTCATACAACCAATCCATGTATTTATTATTATTATTATTATTATTATTATTATTATTATTATCCAAAATTTGACTTGTTTAAACGTAACTTAATTCAATAATATGACTCAAATCTTACTCGATTAACAATGTTCGAAATATGTGTTTTATATATTTTACTTTTATTCACAAAACGTGATGTTATAGGTAGCTAACTCACACATCTTTGAACTATCATCCTTTATTGGGAGTGAATCTCCATACAAGGCTTGCAAGACTTTCTTTACTTTTCTTTTATTAATGCATGCATTCTTTCATTCATTATGTTCCCCTTTTATTATCTTCCACTTTACGTTACATAATACTTTACCATTTATATTCAAAACTATATCACGTAAAACTATGGAAAATAAACATACATAACAAGGAAGATAAACATACATAACCATAAGGCATAATCATCATACATTACATAACAATTTTCATACATGTCATAACATACCCCACACATCATCAAAAGTCAACTTACTTCACCCCCGGGAACGTCCCAATTCAAAGCCTACACTGTACATTTTTCCCAAAATCTCAGAAAATATTCAAAGTCTTAGGCGCATGGGCTCTATGCAGGCGCATGGCCTTTCAGGCGCATGGGGAACACTTAGGCGCATGGGAAACTTCTAGGCACTTGGGCACTCTTGGGGCGCATTGCCAACACTTAGGCATCTAGGCACATTTCTAGGTGCATGGGCACTATGTAGGCGCATGAGTGCCTGGGCGCATGGACACTTTGTCAAATTCAGCTTATTTCTAGGTGCATGGTTACTATTTGGGTGCATGAACTTTGGGCGCATGGGGACACTTAGGCAGTTATGAACCGTTAGGCGCATGGGCAACCAACTTACACTAAACAAAATATTTCAGTCCCTAATCCATCATCTAACATGTTCTAAGCTTAACACTAGCATTCTAAGCTATAGAAACACATTAATAACATAATCATAACCATATTAACACCCAAATCAAACCCCACCCACAAACACATTCATACACATACATACGGGTGTGAACCTGTTTTTATAAAAATGAACATACATGCATTTCTAGCCCCAAATCAGTTTAAAACAAGTAAAAAAGGGGTTCTAGAACTCACCTTAGCAGCCTTTCGGTATGACTTTCTTCAAAACCTGTTTGCTAAAAACTCAAACACCTAAAACCCACAAAAACACACAACCGAACACATAAACAAACACAACTGAGGCATACGCCGGTTAAGAACATCACAAAACCAAGATTTCTTACCTTGAATTCTAACTTCTTCTTGTTCTTCTCTCTAAAACCCAAAACTTCAGCTCTTTTTCTTTCTCTCTCTAGAAGATCTGAATGAAAATGTGAAAAGTAACATGGCATGGACGGCTATGTTGCTTTTGTAGAAAATTATATAAAGTATTGTACCCTTTACACATTTAACCCCTCTACTTGGGTTTTATTGTGTTTCTTTCTTATTCCTTGCTTTTATTCTTTCTTTCTTGCCTTTAAAAATATTCGGGTGTTACATGAATCTTGAGAACATGGACATTGTAAGGAAGTTCATGTCCTTTCTTCCCAGACAATGGACATATTATTGTGTTGTTATCAAAAGAATTGAGAACCTTAAGTCTCTCATTTTGACAGAGTTGTATGGTATTCTTAAAGGATACTAGATGGAGATAAACATGCAAGGTTTATCAAGTAACTCCAGCAATCAACTGACTTCAACCATCCATGTGGCTTAAAGGGATAATAGAGAACCATAACATCATCTTATTTGCTATCCTGACAACTCACAATAGGGTCCTTTCATCACCTTCTCAGAGACATCAAGAGAAAGCTACACTCAAGGAAGTCTATTCAAAGAGACAAGTTCTTTATAAGCTTTTGTGTCTTTTGATATAAGCACACACAACTTTCTCTGCACCCTTGAAGATCTGGACTGTATCAATCCAGATGAACTGGAATACATGGAAATAGTTCAGCAAAGGGCTCTTCTCACTCACAGAGCCAAGAAGTTCTACAAGATGTCAGGGAGGAAGTTTCCAAGCAATGCAATCAGTAGAAAGTTTGGACTGGATAAAAGCAAAGTAAAGTGTTACAACTGTAACCAAATGGGACACTTTGCAAGGGGGTGTAAGGAAACAAGGACATATGGTGGTCAAACACAATCCAGGCCAAACTGCACTAAGGGAGCCACCTAGAATGAGAAGCCAAAGCAGCAAGCTGCAGTTGTTGTTGAAGAAGGAGGCTTTGATTGGAGCTTTTATGTGGAAGATACATCGCCAAACCAAGCACTTATAGAATTTCATGATGAAAATAGGCATTGGAATATCTCTATAAACCTGAATGCATTACTAAAGTTAATAGATACAGGTCCTACAACTTAGAGATGAGATCTGATCTTGAGTCTTTAAAATATCTTAAAATTTGATTTCAAAAGAGCTAAAAATGATTAAAAACTAAAGATAAAGGATTTAGAGAAAACCATTTCAACTCTTAAACATAAACACACCAACTATAGGACTCAAATCAAATATTTCATAACTAAGTTGACTGAATGCCAGACTAAGCTTGTGATCAGCAAAGCCAAGGTAGAAAAATATGTTCTTGAAGAAGAGATCTTCAAGAATATAATATCCTCATCCTTGCATGAAAAAGTTTGTTATCAAAATAAGAAGGGACTGGGAACTAGTGAGATAGCTCCTCCAGATATAATCTTGTCTATAAGATCTCCTAGGTTTGGAACTTGTGAACATGAGCTTCCTCTCATAGACCCAGTGATTGAAGAGGATGAAGAAAAGATAGTGAAGGATGCCTCTGAGAAGACTAAAGAAGAGCATTCTAAGAAGGGTCACTATCCTTTTGAGGATAGTGAAAGAGTTGGGATGACCAAGTCCAGAAGGAAGAACTTGATCAGGAAGGCTAAGAGGAAGTACAAGAAGGCTCAAGAGATCAAGGCCTCCTTTAACTCTAAGGAGAAACAAGTTTTTATCTCTGCAAGATTTGAGGTGGTTAAGGCTGAAGACACAAACTTGAACTCTAGTACCAGGAGTTTTAGTTTATGTCCCTATCATCCCAGCAACATGAAGAAGGCTAATCAGTTGTGTACCACTGCTACACAACCTGAACCATCCAACTCCAAAGGTAGTTCTCACCCTAAAGGAATTGCCACAACATCTTCAAAGATGAAGATGGAGAAGGAAAGTGATCAAGTTCAGCCTTGTTCACAAAAGAAGACTATTAGGAAGATGAAAATGGACTGTGTTATGTGTGGGAGTATTTCTCATCTTGCAAAGGATTGTCTATACTATCCAAAAAGCACTATCCACATGAACAAGAAAGAGACTTCTAATGGTTTGGAAAAGAAGAAAGCTTCGGCAGGAAAATCTTTTCCTTTCGGAAGCTCCAAGTTGAAGAAGAAGACAAGTGGAAAATTACCATTAGAAGAAAAATTGGTCTCGGAAGAAAGGAATACTTCCAAAGAACTAAAGCTTGCTGCAGTGTTAGCAAGATCTTCCCGATCATCAAAACTTCTGAAGTCATCAAAACTTTCAAAGTGTTGAAGGTCAAGTCTAAGCTTCCAAAGGGGGTGTGGAAGACAAAGAAAGACTAAGTGACTGAAAGTTCTTCATCAGCATCAGCAGAAGATCCTCAAAACATGACAATAGAATCTATTACTATTGCATTGTCTTCAACTTCTCTTGATAAGCCCTGGACCAATAAGGCTTGGGTTTCCAAATGAAACTAACCATCTCTTTTGGTGCAGGAACAACTCAGGACAAACAAGAATATCTGGATCATTGATAGTGGTTGTTCCAGGCACATGATTGGCAATGGGTCACTACTCCAGAATTTTGAGAAGATTGATGGAGAACCAGTTGTTTTTGGAGGAGATGTTGGTGGTTACATTACAGGAAAGGGTTGGGTCACAAATGGTATGCTCAACATTGAGAAGCTGACCCTGATCCAAGATTTGAGCTGAGAAGACCATCAAGTTATACTACTTTAGCTCAAGTTGTAACTAACTCTGCAAATGAAGTTTCCATCAACACAAAAATGATAATTTTCAGCTGATACATCTGAAATGCCTTCAAATTCCACCTCAGATGCACAACACTAAGATAAAGAAGCTTCAAATATAGAAGATCATGGTGGTGGTGAAAGTGATCAAGAATTTCTTGATGCTGACAACCACTCCATTGAAGACAATATTAATGATGTCAAACACTTAGTGGATCAAGTTTATCTTGATAAGTGTGTTGTGTGGTGGGAGAAATTTTATTGTCTGATTTAAATTTCTCTAATTTAGATCTCTCTAAGCAACTTGTTGTAATCCCTCAACTAAGGATCCACAAGTCTCATCCTACCACAAACATCATTGGAGATGTTGTCTCAGGGCTAAAACAAGAGGACAAACCCATGATGCTAAAGTTTGTCTTTACTCTTGTTTCTTATCCCAGATAGAGCCAAGGAAAAATTGATGAGACTTTAAAGGATAGAAGTTGGGTTGAAGCTATGTAAGAGGAATTGCTTCAATTCAAAAGGCAAAAGGTTTGGAACTTATGTCCTCTTCCTCAAGGGAAGACTATCATAGGAACCAAATGGGTGTTTAGGAATAAGAAAGATGATAGAGGACTTGTCATCAAAAACAAGGCTAGACTAGTTGTCTAAGGATATACACAAGAAGAGGGAATTGACTACACAGATGTCTTTGCTCCTGTGGCAAGACTTGAACTTGTTAGAATATTCTTAGCTTTTGTTGCATCTAAGGGTTTCAAGGTCTACCAACTTGATATCAAGTGTGTTTTTCATTATGGGGTGATTGATGAAGAGGTGTATACCAAACAACCACATGAATTTGTCGATCGTAATCATCCTAATTATGTCTACAGGCTTGATAAAGCTCTTTATGGGCTGCACCAAGCACTAAGAAAGTGGTATGAGACTTTATCTCAGTATCTCTATTAGCATGGATATAAAAGAGGTACTATAGATGGAAATATCTTCATCAAAAAACAGGGAATGACTTAATGCTAGTTCAATTATATGTAAATGATATTATCATCAGGCTAACTAATCCAAAACTCTGCAAATATTTTTGAGAAGCTGATGAAGTATAGATTTGAAATGAGTGCCATGGGGGAACTCAATTTCTTTCTAGGAATTCAAGTAAAACAAGTTGAAAGTGGCATCTTCATAAGTTAGTCAAAGTACGTACAAGACATACTTACAAGATTCAACATGACTGATTGTAAGGTTGCTAAGACACCTATACCAGAAACCACTCTTGGACCTGATCTTGTGGGGAAAAGTGTGGATGAACATCTTTATAGCGCTATGATTGGGTCTTTTATGTACTTTATTGCTAGAAGGCCTAATATCATGTTTGTCACATGTATTTATGCAAGATATCAAGCCAACCCCAAGATGTCACACCTAGTTACTGTCAAAAGAATTCTAAGATATCTGAAAGGTACTCCAACACTTGGACTTTGGTATCCAAAGAATTTTGACTTCAATCTATATGCATATACAGATAGTGACTACTATGGCTGCAACATGACTGCAAAGTCTACATCAAGGGGATGTCAGTTCCTTGGTGGAAGGACGGTCTCATTGAAATGCAAGAAGCAATCCTGTGTATCTGCATCAACTGTTGAAGCTGAATACATTACTGCTGCAAGCTGTTGTGTTTAAGTGCTTTGGACTCAAAATTAGATGTTGGATTATGGATTCAACTTCAAAGAGACTCCCATCCATATAGACAACAACAGTGTTATCTCTATCACATAGAATCGTGTGCAGCACTCAAGGACAAAGCATATCAATATTAGGTACCATTTGATTAGAGATAACTTTGAAAATGGATTAATCAAACTAGTCATAGTTAACACAAATTAATAATATGCTAATCTATTCACCAAAGCTTTTAATGAGTAGAGATTTAAGTATCTTGTATCAGCTATTAGGATGATTAACTTTGAGTAGCTTTTCTTAAAACTTAATCATATTATTTCTAAAATTTGTGTGTCCTAAATTATCTATCTTTTTCACTTTCATAAGCCCTTGTTTACACTAGAAGCAAAATCTTTTTAGAAAACTTTCCTTATATTTTTGATCTTTTTATTATTTGGAAGATATGAATTTACCTTCGTAAGAAATTTAAGTCTTCAAAAAAACAACTATTTAAGAAAATTTACCTTTGGAAGATCTTTCTAAAATATCTTCTGAACCTTAACATTATTCCTAAGTACTTTTATGTTTTCAAGAAAATTTTTCTTCCGAATGCAATTAATTCTCGAAAGCTTTAAAACTTCCAAGTCTTAATCTATTCCGAAGCAAAATTTTCTAAACTCTTTGGAATATCTTCGGAATTCATTTTGACTTCGGAAGCTTTTCATCAAAACTTTCAAAGTAAAATTACCTTCGGAAGTTGTTAGTCTTCCAAGAAAACTACTTTTTCAGAGATGGGACCGACATCTGAATTTTAAAGTTTATCCTCTTTCAATAACTTTATCTGAGATCCATTTCATATATATACCCAACGGTTCTCCCCTCTTTCACTCTCTTCTTCCTCTGTACCATTCCAAAACCTATTTCACCCAGAAACCGTCTTTGTTCTTCACTTTCTTCAACTTTAAGCTTTCTAAAATGGCCAACCTACACCGCAGGAACGACCCTGATTTCTCCATGCAACTTCACAGGCAACATAATCAGGTTGCCCTGTTGAACTCTGAGAAAGATTCTAGTTTCTCACAGGTTTTCCGATTTCTGGCTCTATCCATCTACTTCAACTCCCTAACCATTGATCCTACTCTCTATGAGGATCATCTGCTTGATTTCTGGAAAACCTGTTAAGAGGTTATTTTGTATGAGGAGAAGGCACTGTCTGCTACAGTGGAAGGGAGGACAATCTTCATTACTACCGCCATCATCAATACTCATCTTCAGCTGGATGATGAGGAAAGTGAATTGTCCTTTTCAAAAGAAGCTGTCAACCACTCCTTTCAATAGATGGACTATGAAGGAGATTTCTTTGTAAAGACCTTTAGAAAAGCGAATGTCTCATCCTAGTAGAAGTACCTACTCCATGTGGTCATCCACAACTTGTCCAACAAACATAGGGGATAGGACCAGATTCTTGAGGATCTCTCCTTTATAGTGCATGGAATGGTTGAAGGGATCAAGTGGTACTCTTAATTTGTTTACACAAATTTATTTGCTAACTTAAACTCCTTAGAGTATTACATGTTTCCTAGATATGTTCAATACATTCTCAAATGTGAACTGGGCTCATAGTTGAGGGAAACAAGTAATATTATTAAACTGGGATAGATAAAGCCCGACATCTTTAAGATATTGAATAAGCCAATTATTGGCTTCTCTGGGTAGAAACAACCCTTGTCTCAAAAATTTTAGAGCTCATTGCTCAAGGTGACAACCTAGAAACACAAGCTAGTGTTGAACCCACACCTTCTACCTCTCAACCACCTAAACAGCCACAAATCACCCTCACCTACCGCAAAAAATCCTAACGAATCCCTGCTTAAGCTATTAAGCTTGTCTAGGCCCCTATATCATCACCAACACAAGAAGAAGTGGATACTCGAGTTCCCACTTCTCCTAAGGAGCAAACCAGTCCCATCTCATCAAGAATCATTACTGAGGTTCCTCATGCTCAGCCTGATGAGCTTAGCCCATCAGTCTTTAGCCTTCACTCTGAGTCTTAACACTTAAGTGAACAACCTTCAGGGGAAAGTTACTATCCCTAGCCTCTAGATCTTAACCAACCTATCCCTAACCTTGAATTCTATAATGATGAAGATATGAGATTCACTGAGTACCATGAGTCTTTACTCCTTCCCTACTCAAAATGAGATGAGTGCTTCTAATTATCCCATATCTAGCCTACATCATTCACCTATCACTGAGGTGGATCTCCCTAAACCTGTTCAGGAGGTCCATATGGAAGAGGCTCTCACTTCTACAAGTGATTACATCATTAGGACCTCAACGATGGTAACCCATCCTATTGACACTTCAACTGAAGTTGCTAGTGAGTAGGGGAAATCCAGCAGCCAAGAACATAATGTTGGTGGTGAGAGTGAGGTCTTTGTTCCAATTCTCTCATCCCCTAATGATTCTTCTAATGAAGATGGGGAGAACATGAGACTAAGGGTGCAGAAATTGTCACAAACATGCTTCTATTTAGTCTCTAAGGTTAGTCACCTTGAATCTCAGGTGACTACCTTATAAATAGGGGCCAATGATTAGCAACTTGAGATTTCTTATCTCAAGGAGAAACTAGCTGGGAGACTATTAATGAGAGCTATTCCAAGAACACAAGAACTTGTGGATGTTATTAACCTAACTCCTAGCTCACCTATTCAAGTGGGTGATGCTATCAAAAAGGGGGAGAAAGTCATACTAATCAAAGAACCTGGGAGTTCTTCTCAGAGTATGGACATTGAGGACTAACCATCCTCTCTTGTAATTGTCCATACTTAACAACTTCCTCAAGTTCACATTGATATGGATTCTCTAGACTGACTCATTCAGTCTCTTTGAGGAACGAATTCCAAGGGATATGTCAACTTCACCCCAAGGAGCTTCAAATTACATTACTGGGTGGAGGTATGATATTGACTGAAGAGCCCTCATACTTCAAAGAGTTCAAGGGCAACAATAAATTTTTGATTTTCAGAGCTTGAACTTCTATGAAGGTCTTGACCTTGTCAACATACCACTTGCCAATCCAAGGCAAACTAGGCAAGCTGACAGGCTGGCTCAAAAGATTCAAGACAGAATTATTGGAGAGTTCAGTCATAGAAGAAGACAAATGCAATCAAGTAATGTCATTGGTCAATTGGATGGTGAGGTGGACCCTAAGATTAGGTTCGAAGGAAAAACCTTGACTAAAGGCCTAGTGATAGAACCTATAAGCTCAATCTCATAACCAGCAACTCAACAATCCACTCCCTCAGTGAAACACCTGCTGGTGAAGGTGTATCACAGCCTCTCTCTAGCCAGAGCATGGATGCTACTCCTAGCGATAAAGGCCAAAGCTCTCTCCACTCTGAGTCACAAAGGTCTATGAGTGACAAAGGGAAAAGGAAAATGACTCCTGAGGAGATTGAGGAGGAGAGAGAGAGAGAGAGAGAGAGAGAGGAAGAGGAAGCTAAGGGGAGAAAGTTCCACTAGGTCTTCAGGCTTCATGCAAGTTGCAATCAGGGCTGCCCCCAGACCAAACACTAAAAATGATGAGTTAAGGGCAGTTAGGATTAACTACCTACAGACCAGGAACTATGATTTAAATAAGATCATTTCTCTCCTGTTAGAAGAATTAAATGAACTGGCAGACATGGAAGTGTCTAAAGAGAGGAAGGAAGCAGAGGATGCAAGGTTGTTCCTCCAAATCAAAGAGGAAAGAAGAAAGAAAAGATTGTATAAGCATGTTCCTATCCTCTCTCCAGTTCAAAAAAGTCCTGTGCAAGAGACTATGGAAATTTCACAACCTCAGATAGACAAAGAGTTGAAAGGAAAAATATGATCAGCTACCTGACTGCCATAGGACTATACCAGGCATCTGTACTTCTTCCTTTGTCCTTTGAGTATATTGAGTTTGAGTATCTCAAACAACTTTAACTTCACGAACTCAAAGAACAAAAAGCTACAAAGAGAAAGATGAGAGAAAAAACAGCCAAGTCAAGAGCCATCATCCAAAAGAGTATGAAGAAGTCTACTGATAGGCAGAAGATGATGAGCTTCATGAAGCTGTATGGATTCTCCGAAATGAGACTTGGTTTAATGTCTCTATCCACCATGGATGAGTACATTAGGGGGATCAAACAGATTATCAAAAGAGGAGAGCTCATTGACTTACATTCTCCACCAAGTCAAACCCCTCAAGAAGTGGAGGTCAAGGTTGAAGAATTTGAGACAACACAATTTGGACCTTCTGCTGAGTCTTAGCAAGCTCCATCTTTTGATCCATAGCAGGGTCAAACTCCTTCTTCTTCTAAACCTGTGATGGAGGAAGACCCAACTGAGAAAGACAAGACTGAACAACAAGGTGCTACAGGCCAGTTTTCTCAGTTAAAGTTTCCATAAAGGAGGAAAAGGATGGCTTCGAGACCAAATCACTACCATACTCCACCATTTGAATTGTTATTACACATGTTCATACACACCTTCATCATACTTTTTGACTTCCAAGTGGATAGTTATCTCTTAGTTACTATAAATAGAATACTTGGAAAGTAAAAAAGACTTGCATCAAAACACTCTGTTATGCCTCTCTAACTGTTGGTCTTGGCATTGCACAAAACCAAACTCACACACACTCTCAAACACTTGAAGTTTCAAGTATATGCAACATATTCACATTTTATCCTTATTTCCTTTAATGGTAAACTACTATTTTATATATCAGTGCATACATATTTACACCACCATGGCCTATGCTACATGCATTATACCTTTATATTGCAACTATTTTATGCAAACAATATGAGCGCACACACACATATGTATATACACACACACTTACTATAACATAAAATAACACATGTATGATGGAATTCTTCATAACCCTACATACCTTTCATGTTTCACTTTGATAGATTAATGTTCATGAAATTATATGAGCATAATGTGACACTCCTAGTATCTACAAGGTGACGTCTTGTCATACAAGAAAACATTTGAACCATCATACTCAACATGTAAACCATGACAAGTTTTAACAACAATAATAAATAGTTATAACTTCATGTGATATAATGCATCATGTGTGGATACTTTAACCTACAAACTAGAAGAATATATACACCTAAGTAAATTAACGTTCATATATATGTATTTACCTCTTTAATGATAACTTGAAAGCAACACTGGGTTTAAAGACCTTTCAATAGACTAACAATGTACGAAATATACATACATACATACATAAATACATACATGCATGCATACATACATGCATGCATACATGCATACATAAATGCATACATACATGCCTACATACATGCATACATACACGCATACATACATGCATACATACACGCATACATACATGCATACATACACGCATACATACATACATACATACACAAATACATACATACATACATGCATGAATACATACATACATACATACATACATACATACCTACATACATAAAAACATACGTAGATACACACATACATACATAAATACATACATACATACATGCATGCATACATACATGCATACATACATGATACATACATGCATACATACATGCATACACACATGCATACAGACATGCATACATACATGCATACATACATGCATACACACATGAATACATACATGCATTCATGCATGCATACATCCATCCATACATACATACATCCATACATCCATACATCCATCCATCCATACATCCATCCATCCATCCATCCATCCATACATACATATATACATACATACATTCACACATAAATACATGCATACATACATACATACATATATACATGCATACAAACATACATACATCCATACATCCATACAAACATACATACATACATCCATACATCCATACAAACATACATACATACATACATACATCAATACATACATCCATACATACATACATACATTTATACATACATACATACATACATACATACATATATCCATACATACATATATACATCCATGCATACATACATGCATACATACATACATGCATCCATACATACATGCATACATACATGCATACATACATACATACATGCATCCATCCATACATACATACATACATACATGCATCCATCCATACATACATACATACATACATAAATACATACATACATACATACATACATACATACATGCATACATACATACATACATACATACATGCATGCATGCATGCATGCAAGCAAGCAAGCATGCATACATACATACATACATACATACATACATATACATACATACATACATACGTACATACATACATACATACAATCATACATACATACATACATACATACAAACATACATACATATATGCATACATACATACATGCATCCATACATACATGCATACATAAATACATACATACATGTATCCATCCATCCAGACATACATACATACATGCATGCATCCTTCCATACATACATACATACATACATACATACATACATACATAAATACATACATACATACATAAATACATACATAAATACATACATACATACATACATACATACATACATACATACATACGTACATATGTACCTACGTACGTACGTACATACGTACGTACGTACATACATACGTACGTACATACATACGTACGTACATACATACATACATACATACATACATACATACATACATACATACATACATGCATGCATACATACGTACGTACGTACGTAATACATACATACATACACACATACATACATACATAGACACATACATACACACACACATACACACACAGACCTACATACACACGCACGTACATACACATGTGCGTACATACACACGCACGTACATACACATGCGCGTACATACACACACACGTATATACACATACATACATATGTATACACATACATACATACGTACATACATACGTACGTAAGTACCTATATACGTACGTACCTACATAAGTACGTACCTACATACATACATACATACATACATACATACATACATACATACATACGTACGTACGTAGTACGTACCTACATACGTACCTACATACGTACCTACATACGTACATACATTCGTACATACATATGTACATACATTCGTACATACATTCGTACATACATTGGTACATACATTGGTACATACATTGGTACATACGTACGTACATACGTACGTACATACGTACGTACATACGTACGTACATACGTACGTACATACATACGTACATACATACATATATATATTCAAAATGGTGTACATGCAAATGTATATGATCTGATGGACCCATATTGGAATTATATGCTTAAAGGACTTTACTATATGTGTTGTTAAATACTCATAACATGAAAGACGTATAGAACATGTGCTATCACGAAACATATAAGACTATTGGAGTAATAACCAGTTTATATAGATGTATCACTAAAGAAAATTTTATTACTTACAAGACTAATGCATATTCATAAATTTGCATTTAATATTTTGTTTTATGAGATATTATTTTTCTTAAAGTGTTATTTGCATTTGGTATGATTCACATACAATAAATTACTTTATAAACAGTTTAAAACAAATTACGATGGAAACCATCGTAATATTTATTTTTGTCAATAAAGTCATTTCTACTTTAACAATGACGTTTTATTAAAGTTCTCCGTTATATATATTGATACGAGAAAATTGCATAAATGGTCTATGTGATTTGATCAGATTGCACGTTTGATTTCTAGACTATAAAAATTATAAAGTTAGTCCAAATTTTTGTGTAGTAACTACATGTTTATTCCCTAATTTTTAAAAAATTACAAAGTATGTTCAAACTTTATATGAGTATTGCACTTTTAGTCCCTAAAGTTACTTTTAAAAGTTAGTTCAAACTTTAGAAAATATATAAAAATTAAATAAATTTAATTTCATAGACCAAATGTGTAATGTTTATATAAATGTTTTGACTAACTTTGTATTTTTTTTGTTTGATGACTAAACATGCAATTTGGTTAAATCAGAAGTACGATTTATGCAGTTTTCTCTATTTATATATATAAACTTGGTGCATCAAGATATTTAGTTATGTACTTAACATTTATATAAAATCAACTACTTTTATGAATATTTTATTATACGAAATAAAAATGTAGTTTACAAGTGATAGTATTCTTGAATCAAGGCTTATGATAGCAAAATATATATATTTTATACACAAGAGCTTTTATAGAAGTATGGGCACGTTTAATATATAGTATTAAACTAAAAAGGTCGTATACAAGTGTTTAAATAAACAAGTATTGTCATCATTATTATATGCATAGATTTAGTCCTTAAAACTCAATTAGTATTTATTTACTTGTAGCTCAAATAGGATACTTATTGTTACGTTTATAACCCGTCACCTCACTTCAGTCAAGACTCAAGGTGAGTATTCATAGCTCCGTTTTCATTTTACATATTAGGGGGAATACATGCTTAAAATACTTGCTTTCACAAAAATACAAGATACTTGTTCACTTTATAATTTGTGCTAGTTACTTAATGTATATTACGCTTTGCAAGGATTATCACACTTAGACCTATAATTTGCACAACCGATTAACTCGTGGATTTTAGCCGATGAATTGATAAAGATAGTACTATCGAAGTCTGACAAACTCCCATTTATGCTTAGGTCGCGCCAACCATAATTGCATTGTTAAATGAATGATTATTTCCATTAAAAACTACTTTTATATGATAAGACATTAACAAGGGTCGTACAGTAGTTAATAGGTTTAATTGTAGATACATGTAGGTTGCATTTATTTGCTTGTTGCAGAAGTATAGCAAATATTTTTATATTTTATCGAGTTGTAAACCTGAGAACTCACTAATTATTTTTAGTTGACACTTTTTAACATGTTTTTAATTTAATATGAGATGATATCATGAACGCATTCGAGAATAAGAGCGCGCTTGAATATTTAACGTGTTCTTGATATTTAGGTTCGTCACATTCCAGTGTTTTCTTATAATCGGTGGGGGTGTGACATTTGCTGTGTTGTTCTATAGCTAGTTGTATTTCACTTATAAACACCTCTATAAATAGAGGTCTCGTCCTTCAATTGTAAGATGTACCAAAGATAATACCGTTTTATATTTTCTCAACATTAATGTTGAATTCAGGCCACATAGTTTTAATTTTCTTAAAATATACTTCAACAACATTAATGACAAACACAATGAAATCACAAGACTAAAAACAGTGTCACTAAATGTCATAGTAAACAATATATCAGATATAAAGCAACATCGATGTTAGGTTAATGCATGAAAAAATAATTTTGGTCGTAAAACTTTAAACTTTAAGATTAGGGTTACTTAGAGCATTTACAGTAAGTTTTTTATATTTATGTGAGTATGTTTTTTATATTTCATGAACTGATTGTAAATGTTTGTAAATGGATGAGAAAGAAAATATTATTGTTGGATATTTGAAGAATCACTGTTCACCGTTTACAATTTTTTAAATATTTTTAAGGTGGATGTAAATGAAAGAAAAAGATCAAGTAATGACAAAGATATAAAAAATTATTATATAATTAAAAAATAAATAATAATTTTTAACATAATTATAAAAATAATGATAAAAACACTGATAACTTTAAGAGTTCCTCATCTATTTATTTGGATGTTATGGTCCAAGAAAAGGGTGTATACGTTGTCAAAGTTTGATAGACTTAACTCTTAAGATGTCATGATATGAGCTCTAGTTCAATAACGTTGAAAATTAGAAATGGTCATTTTAGTTTCAATTAAAAGTTACTCTATCTAAAATGTAACTAATATTAGTTAGTTGTTATAATAATAAATTATATAGAAACAATCTTTAACAACGAATTTAAGCTCAATTGCTCCAAAACTCATGGAATTTTTTATGACCACTCATGAGGATATATTATTGTTAGAAAATTGAGCAAGGTTTTAATTATAAGCAGATAAAATATGTTGAATAACACAATTACACATGACTCTAAATAACGCTATTGATTTTCTGTATGTAACATGTAAACTTTAATTCATGATAGTCACATCGATCCAAACGTCGAACTAGATCAACTATAATTTTAGTCATTCAAGTAACCACTTGAAACTTACCAAAAGTTCCGCTTACAAGTCCACTTTTTCATCACCCTCCACTTGACACAAGATTGGTATATATTAACCAAGGTTATAAACTCATGTATTACATGGGTAAAGAAATTGAACATATTAAATTATTAGGTTTTATTAATATTTTATATGTTACATATTATTAGTAGTTAATGATGATAATAAATAAGAATTTAAAACTTATAAATAGAAAATAATAAATCATATTTTAAGATAAAATATAATTGATATTTATTGTATGTTTTAATAATTTATTAGAAAAAAAAAGTTTTATATTTTGATTATTTAATTATTTAATTTACTTATATAAAAATATTTTTATTTAATAGGAGATAAAAATGAAAAACAAAAGTTTAAGTTTCACCAAAAACTAACACATGCCTATAAAAACATTCTTTTATAATTTATAGACAAGTACTCTTTTTCATCACCCTTTACATGATATATATATTTTTCTTATCCTTTATCTTTTGGCAACATTAATATACTTGTTAAGTAACGTCCAATATGATCTATGAATAAGTTAAAAGAAATTAGGCTTGAAGTTTTAAATAATCTAATCACATCATATAGTAACATATGTTAACTTATATTAATATGTTACTCATCCCAAGCATAATAAAAAAAGTTTTACTAATCACGTTCCACTTGTAGAATACTTGAATCAAACTTGGATAATCAGAGAGTCGTGAAGATCATTTTTAGATCGAAATTATTCGGTGGTTCACCCGAATAAATCAATCGGATACAACTCAGACGAGATCAGGAATTCGTATGTTGTGTTGTGTGAATTTTCATGAACCAGAAGAAGAATAATAATTCGAGAATGAGCATCTGATCAACATTCCTCATCTCATTCGGTTTTGGAGAGAAAAAAACGGAAAAAACTGCCATTTGGCAGTTTCATCAAATTTATTTTTATTTTAAATAACCATTTTTAAATATATTATCTGTAGTTAAACCTGTGAACTCATCAAGCTTGTGTTCATTTACACTAAAATATATAACAACACACATTGATCATTAGTCAATCCAATTACACTAAAATATCTAACAATACTTTGGTTACACCTTGTATGATTTTGAACCCCGGATGTCTATTTGAAATTAAAGATGTTATATATTTGAAATTAAAGGCTTTAAAGTTATTTAGTGCTTGCCTTCCTCTTTACCCTAAAATTAATACACTTAAATGGTTATGTGGACTCTTAACCAGCTTACTTAAAAGTAGCACTAAATATTGAATTTTTTACCAATATCTTTATCTTGATATTCCGTTCCCCATATTTTGAAACGTAAAAAATAAAAAGCAAAATGATTAAAAGAAATAAGAAAAGAATTTTAACAAAATAAAAGTTAAAAGAATAAAAAAGAAAAGGATTAAACTAAAAAAATATTATATGAATAAAAATAAAGATTAAAAGAAAAATAAGAGAGGGGAGTATAAAACGAGAGGGACCCAAGTGAAAGACAATGAAATTTGACTAGGAACGAAAAAAAAGCTTTTAACCTCTTGAACAAAAGTTTAGTAGTGCTTCTATACTTGCATTAACATCTGGTAATGAAAACTTTGTAATATACTATGATGCCTGTTATAATTTACGTTGTGTGTTGATGGAATGAGATAATGTTATAGGCTATGCTCGTGACAAAAGTTTAGAAGTGCTCTTATATTTGAGATAACGCTTGATAAGATGCTTGAGGGCTATTTGTATGATTTTGCATTAGGTCATAGATTTTTATATGTTTATATGCATAACTTTTTTGCTTGTAACTTGTGAATATATGCTTGTTCACATGTTTTATGTTATTATATATGATTTTACTTGTTTACAGTGTATTTTGTTTTATACATATACGGAATTCCACCAACAAATCAGTGCATTTGATTTTGTTATTGTTGAATTCATCATTAAAATGGTTCATCCATCAGCAGTCCACACTGTCCATAAAGTTCACTCTAGTTGGCGGACAAGGTTTCCTGGTAACCTAGCGGTGCCTGAGGTGAGTGTAGCTGTTACAGCTACGATTAGGTATATAAATCATATATCCTATGTATCAATTTGCTAAACTTGATCAAATTAATAAAATATTATTAAAATTATACTTGTGAGAGTGGTTGTCTTACACTATAATAGCTACTCCCTTCTTGATTTTCTATAAAAGATTGGACGTAAAGAATATTTGAATTTATGAAGAGGTTTCTTTAGTGCATTCACAGTAGGCTCACGCGACACCCATGAATTCCACCTGCGGGATTTTACTACGAGACACATGACAACTAGGATCTCAAACACAGTCATATCAAATGACATAATATACATTTAAATAAATGTTTGAATTTTAAACAGAGTGAAACAGAGTTTGAATAATAATTAGTGCGTAAGCATATAAGTGAAATCTAAAGCTAACACTAAAAGTTGCGCAAAACACGACACCCAATAAAAGTTTTTAATGCAAATGAAATAAGTTTATAATGCATGCCATGAGTAAATCCTTAGCCGTACACAGGTTTGAAAGAGTTCATAGGTTTATGTAACACCCGGTTATTTATCTATTTTGAAGCCGACGAGAGAAGAAAAGAAATAAAGTCCTAAGTCGAGGGACCAAACTCGCCAACGAAAGAAAGACGGGCGAGTGGGGGTATATAAAAGGAGAGGGCAGCCCTTACCCTCTCCCCACACCCACATTTTCAGCCATCAAAAAGGAGAAAAGAGAAAGAAGAGAAAAAGGGAGAAAAGATTGGTTCGGGTAGATTCAAGCGGGCAAATTCGTCGTGTAGCGAGTCAAACCGAAGCTCTACTTCTCGGTGTCGTTTGTGTGAGTTCTAGGACCTCACTTTTTACTTGTTTTCAAACGATTTTGGGGCTGGAAAGCATAGAAAACCTGTTTTTTTTGCATGTGTATGTGTTTGACCCATTTGGGTGTGTTGCGTGTGATGCGCTTAGAGTTTGTTTCTAGGCTTGTGTGTGCTTGAACGGTGTTGTGGTATGCATCCCTAAGGTTTAGGATGGTTGATTTGGGCTTAGAAGGGGCTTAGATGAGTTTGGAGGTCAAAAAGGGCAGTTTGCATTCGGCTGGAACTGCATTCTGCATCAGCTAGGGCTAGGCGACCGCCTGGAGACCGAATGGAAGCCATACGGCCGAATAGAGTGCGATTGGGGTCCATTCTCACGATTGGGGTTCATTCGCATGATTGAGGGTCCATTTGCACGATTGAAGGGCCAGTCACACGGAGGTCATGCGATTGAAGGTCTAGTCGCATAAGTGCTCATCCGCATTAGTCCCATTCGCATGAGGTCCATCCGCATTAGTCTATTCACACGATTGGGTGTTCATTCGCATGAGTGTTCATCCGCATTGGTTCATTCGCATGATGTTCAGTCGCATGGAGGCCATGCGACTGAAGGGTGTCCATACGCCCGAATAGGGCTGTTGCACTCAAGAAAAGTGAAGTTTGACTTCTGACTTTCGGGGGAAAGTGCAGATGTAAGTTTTGACGTAAAGGTTCCCGTAAGAGCATTTAAGACGACTGTTGTGGCCTTAGAGAGCATGTTGGGCATGATGATGATGATGTTGCATGTTATGTATATATGATGTTGTCCTGTATGATGATGATGACTGTGTATGATATGTTCCTTATTATGATATATGTTTATCTTTCTTGTGGCTTTACGTGTTGTGTTAATGAATGAATGAAGTATTATGTAACGTAAAGTGAAAGATAATAAAAGAGGAACATGAAGTAAGAATGCATGCATTATTGAATGATGAATGAATGAAGAAAAGGCTTGCAAGCACATATATGAGGTGAGCAACCCTGTTGTTGCAAGAGACTCGGATAACATGCAATCATTGAGATTGCCCATGAGGTGAGGAACCCTGTTGTTGCAAGAGACTCGGATAACATGCAATCATTGAGATTGCCCATGAGGTGAGCAGCCCTGTTGTCGCAAGAGACTCGGATAGCATGCAATCGTTGAGATTACCAATGAGGTGAGCAACCCTATGTTTGCAAAAGACTCGGATAGCGGGCAATCGTTGGGATTGCTAATGAGGTGAGCGACCCTGTTGTCACAACAGACTCGGGAGAACGTACGTATAAAATGAACGAAAGTTAACGAATGTAATGGATGATAATAATTATATTATCGATGTGTATGTACGTTGTATGGTCACGAATGAATGTAAAGCGCAGTATGATTTGAAAGAAAGTAAATAACGGTTTTTAACGATAGAAAAGTATGTTTTATTATAAAACTAGAACTCACTCAGCAACACTGACTTTTATGTGTTTCCAGTTGGCAGGTAATGATTGCTGAGGATGGCACGGGCGGCTACTCGGCTCTTTTGGGATGGCATTCTTTTGATTAATGTTTTTGCATTGTAATG
>BJCM01264004.1:0-11971 GCA_018326385.1 Flaveria bidentis
TACATACATACATACATACATACATACATACATACATACATACATACATACATACATACATACATACATACATACATACATACATACATACATACATACATACATACAAAGGGATTCGGTGTTTCCTTAACAAAAACATAAATATCTACAAATATGAGTCCTAGGTTTCACATCAAAGGGACACGACTAGGGCGACTCTACGGCAAACACAAAATATCACATCGGTTCACACAATCAAACAAAAACCCTAGCAGTCGTCATATCAATACATCACAAACATCAACACATTTGAAGCTTTCATTGTTAATAGCATTCATAGTTTATTCATCTGTAATCATTAACAAGTTTTAATGACATACTTCTGAATAAAATCTTGTTCATTTATTTATTGTGTTGATATCATGTTGTTCTTCATAATTAATATTCTTTCAGCTTGATATTTATTTAAAACATTTATACAACGATTAATGATCATCCTGCAATCATTAATTCAATTCCAATCTAACACTGATAATTCCTTAATACGATCCTTGGATTCACAATATATATTATAATCAGTTTTTAAATTAAAAGTAGAAAGGAAATTGAAACTTGTTAGATCTAGGAACAATAGATCTAGATCATTTTATAGGCTTAGAACTTTAATTATACCTGTAATGAATGATTATAATTCATCATTTTGATGTATGCATTATATATGTAGGTTAACCCATATATGTGTTGATTTGTGTATGAGTGCAGGTACAACTATTATAATTGATGAGTTATTGAAATTGATCAAGTTTAAGAAAAATCTACGGATGAACATTTCGTTCTTCCGTAGATATGTTTCTTACAAGTAAAATACATCCGAAGATCATCCGCGGATGAACAACCAGCTCTGAAGTTGGAAGTGAAGATTCCTTCAGAAGAGCAAGATACCTTCGGAAGAACAATGTATCTTCAGAAGAACAAGATTGCTTCGGAAGAAAAAAGTACCTTTGGAAGAACAAGACTCCTGCGGATTAACAATCACCTACAGAAGACTATGCAACTGCGGAGTCCAAACATTTGTATTTTAAATAATACAAGTGTTACAAGTCAACAAGTCAACACGTTAACAAGATGGTTGTGCAAATCCTAAGAGATCCCATGTTTCCTTAACTGAAACACACGTGCCTATAAATATGGATCATAGGTTTCACATCAAAGAGACAAGAGACACAAGCGACGAACAAAAACACTCAAACAACAATATGGCAAACCCATACATCACATCAATTCACACAAACATAAACCCTGGCAGCCATTACATCAACATCAACATATTCAAAGCATTCATTGTTTATAACATTTATTATTTATTCATCTGTAATCATTACTCAGTTTTAATGAAAATCGTTTGAATAAAATCCTGGTTGCTTATTATTTGTGTTCATATCATTGTGTTCGTTATAATCATCATTCATTATATCTTATATCATTCATCAAACAATTAAACAAGATTAATGTTGATTCCGAAAACATTAACTTAATTTTCTTTAACACTGATGATGAAACCTTCCATAATCAAGGCTCAGCATCAAAATCAAAACAACAAACCAATAAAGAAAAGATGATTGAAGAAGAGAATGAGAAACCAGGAGCTAGTTCAACAACCTCATCTTCAACAGAATCATCCTCACCTGAAATAAATCAGAATGAATCAACTAAAACAAAAATTAATACTAAAACTTCAAGACTTATTCATGAAAGAGTAACAATTTTAGATACTACTGCCAAACCCAAGATCATTAAGGCTTGGGTTGTCAATTCTAATTGAATTCTTTCTGTGTACAAGATCAATCTTGGAGAGCTGACAACAAGTGGTATGTTGACAGTGGTTGCTCTAGGCATATGACATGAAACTATTCTCTTCTCAATGACTTCAAGCATAAAAATGCCTCATATGTGGTATTTGGTGGGGATAAGAAGGGAGGTAAAATGGTTGGTGAAGGAATGGTAACTAATGGTGTGCTCAAATTTGAGAAAGAAAACTATTGTGAAAATTTACAATATAATTTACTGAGTGTGTCTTAAATTTGTGATCAAAGTTATACCATATTATTTGATAACATTAATTGTTACATTCTTAAGCCAGGTTTTTCAGTTCCAGAAGATTGGATCCTTCTTAAAGCATCAAGAAAAGGAAACACATATAATTTGGATATGAACAACACTCCTCTCACAAGACATGAAACATCCCTCCTATCTAAATCATCAGAAGATGAATCTCAATTGTGGCATAGAAGGCTTGTTCATTCTAACATGAAGAACATGAACAAATTAGTGAAAATGACATAGTCATTGGATTGCAAAAGAAAGAATTTTATTGTTCTAACCATTTTACTTCATGTTATAAAGGAAAACAACATAGAGTGTCACATAAATCCAAAGTTATCAATACAAACACTACACCACTCGTATTGCTTCACATGGATCTGTTTGGTCCAACCAATGTGATGAGTATTGGAAAGAGGCAATATTGTTTAATGATAGTGGATGATTTCACTAGATTCACATGGGTCTTCTTCTTAAAACAAAAGAGTGAAACATCAGAAATATTAATGGACATTGTCATCAAGATTGAGAATCAACTTGATTTAAAAGCTAATATTTTTAGGAGTGACAATAGGACTGAATTTGTTAATACTGACTTACATGCTTTTTGAATGAATAAAGGTATTGCAAGACAATTCAGTGCACCAAGAACTCCACAACAAAATGGAGTTGCTGAAAGAGAAAAAAACAAAATACTTATTGAAGCAGCAAGAACAATGCTAGCTGATTCACAATTGTCAATCACCTTTTGGGCTGAAGCAGTGAATACAACATGCAATGTTCAAAAGATAGGACATTTATTGTAAAAGAACATGATAAAACACCTTATGAGATTTTATTTAAAAGAAAACCTTACATAGGATATCTTAGAGCTTTTGGGAGTCATGTATCTGTTTTAAACACAAAAGAACAATTGGGAAAATTTTCAGAAAAAGCCTATGATGGTTTCTTTGTTGGATATTCTTCAACATCTAAATCTTATAGGATTTACATTCCACAACATAACATTATGGAAGAAACTCCTAATGTATCTTTTGATGAGTCCTTATTTCGTAAATCTGTAAAAGGATTATCATGGTTGTTTGATATAGATGCTCTAATAGATTCATTTAACTCAGGTTATTTGAATAATGCAGGATCTGATGATACATGCTATCCATTTGTTCCCCCAAATATGAATGAAGTATCACTATCTGCTGATCCTCCAAGAAAACACTCATCAAGTATCATGGTAAAAGAAACAACAAATAACAAAAATGATGTTGCACAAGTCCAACATCATGGACATACATCTTTAGATGAAAACACTTCATCCGCAGCTGCTACCTCTGCATCCATAAATACGTGTCATGCATCCGGAGATATGAATAATGTCTCAACAGGTGTTCCATGTTTTCAAGAAGATAAATAACACTCATTGGAGATGATTCAACAAATCCTCTTACATCATTTGTAGAAGTTCCTTTAACTCCTACGAAAGAACAAATTGCTCATGGTGAAGTTCCTGCGGAAGATATTATTGATGCTCCTTATGATCAGACTCAGGAAGATCATTCCATACCCAATGTTGAACAAGAGGAACACTTTGATTACTTCCTAAATTCATCGGCTGGATTGA
This sequence comes from Flaveria bidentis, assembly GCA_018326385.1. Classification (NCBI taxonomy): domain Eukaryota; kingdom Viridiplantae; phylum Streptophyta; class Magnoliopsida; order Asterales; family Asteraceae; genus Flaveria; species Flaveria bidentis. The sequence continues at coordinate 3,698 of BJCM01264004.1, forward strand.
ATCCATCTGCACAAAATAAATATGACTAACTTGGAATCATCTATTCCAGTTGAATCTACCCCAACAACAAGAATTCATAATACATATCCAATACACATCATTATTGGTGATCTTAATAAAAAAACAACAAGAAGTAAAGATGGAGCTTCAAACATCTGTATTTTCACTTGTTTTCTTTCACAAGTAGTTCCTCCAAACATCATAGTTTCTTTAAAGGACAATAGCTAGATTGAAGCTATACAAGAAGAGGTTCAACAATTTAGAAAGCAGAAAGTCTGGAATCTAGTTGATTTACCAGAAGGCCAACATCCAATTGGAACAAGATGGATCTTCAAAAATAAACTAGATGACAGAGGTATTATTGTGAGAAACAAAGCAAGGTTGATTGCACAAGGTTACACACAAGAAGAAAGAATAAACTATGATGAAGTTTTTGCAATAGTTGCAAGAATTAAAGCCATAAGAGTATTCCTAGCATATGCATCATTTAAGAAGTTCACTGTGTATCAAATGGATGTCAAATGTGCTTTCTTGTATGGGAAAATTAATAAAGAAGTCTATGTATCACAACCTCCTAGATTTGAAGATTCTCATTACCCACACAGGGTATATAAGCTTGACAAAGTGTTGTATGGTCTTTATCAAGCACCAAGAAAATGGTATGAAACATTATCTTCTTTCTTGCTCAAGCAAGGATACAAAAGAGGAACCATTGATCAGACTCTCTTTCTCAAACAAGAATATCAAGATCTCTTAGTTGTTCAAATTTATGTTGATGACATTATATTTGGCTCAACTAACAAGAGATTATGTGTAAGCTTTGAAAAGTTGATGAAATCTGAGTTTCAGATGAGTTCAATAGGAGAATTAATTTTCTTTATTGGTCTACAAGTTCATTAGAAGACAGATGGCATTTTCATCAATCAAGAGAAGTACATACATCAAATATTGAGGAAGTACAACCTAGCTGATAAATCTTCATGCAAAACACCAGCCTCAACAATTGATAAAATTATACCTGATCCTACCGGAAAATTTGTTGATCAAAGATTATATAGATCAATGATAGGATCACTTATGTATTTAAGTGTCAGTAGACCTGACATTATGCTTGGTGTGTGTGTTTGTGCTAGGTACCAATCAGATCCCAAAGAGTCTTATCTAAATGATGTGAAGAGGATTTTTAGATATCTGAAAGGAAAACCTGCTCTTGTATTTTGGTATCCAAAGGATGGTGATTTTACTATTTACTCATATTCAGATACTGACTATGGAGGTTGCAATAATAACAGAAAGTCCACAACTGGTGGATGTCAATTCATAGGACCAAGACTAGTTTCATAGCATTGCAAGAAGCAAACAAATGTATTTGTATCCACAACTGAGGCTAAGTACATAGCTGCTTCAGTTGGTTGCTCTCAAGTGCTTTGGTTGCAAAACCAATTACTTGATTATGGTTACAACTTCCTTCATACTGCAATTTACATTGACAACTCAGCTGCTATGTTTATTACTGCTAATCTAGTGCAACATAGTAACAAAACACATGGAAATAAGATACCATTTTTGAGTGATTGCTCAGAAAAAGGTTTGATCAAGTTAGTCAAAGTGGATACAACAAATCAGCTTGCTGATTTATTCACTAAAGTCTTTGATTCAATTAGATTTAATTTTCTAATTGAGTCTCTGGGTATGATTAACTTAGATTAATCATTATAAACAAGAAAAGCGTGTGTCTGTCCTTGTAAATACTTATAATAATAATAAAATAAAAAAATTATATTGTCTTTCTATCTATGTCTATTAATTCTGCATAGCATTTGTTTGGAAAGTGATAGTTGTAAGGCCCCGTTCCCGGAGACCTCACAGTTGGTTATTCACAGCAGTTTTAACATTACACATTATAATTATACAAACTTAAGCAGCGGAAATAATTTATCATAAACCATTCATTTCATTTAAATCACTGTTGTTAAGCAATACATCATCGTTTAACAGTTTACAAAAGAATTGTTTTTCTGCATTACAAGAAAACAACAACATAAAATACGAATGGATGTCAGTCTTTCCCTGCCGAGTAGCTTCACCCTCGTGCCATCCTCAACAATAATTATCTGCCAACTGAAAATGTAGTTAGCGTTGCTGAGTGAGTTCTAGTTTTATAAGTAATAAAATACTTTCTGTATGTTGTATATGAAAATACTCTCATCTGTAAAATACAACTTTGTACCATATATGCGAGCACACATTAACTATATGAACAGATACTGTTCGTTCTCTTTATTGTATGCCTTGTATGTTCGTTAATCATTTATCTTTATCTTTCACTTTTTGTATGGACCAATGAGCAATACCCCAACTGTATGCACGATGGAAAACGGGTGATGGGCCATCTATATCCCTCGAAAGGAACAACTATATCCCTCGAAAGGGTCAACTGTATCCCTCGAAAGGGTCAACTGTATCCCTCGAAAGGGTGATGTGTACTGTATACAAGGTCGACCCACTCACCCAGGGTACGCTACAAAGGTCCTACCAATCTTAATTGACTGGCCCTGTGTGCATAATAGGGTAGCTAACCCGTAACATAGTTGAGCTAACGACAACACGGTCGTGTACCTCCTATAAGTTTGCAAGATTTGTTAACATTTTATTAATTTTCCTCTTCTTTTCTTTATTGCTCTTTCTCTTTATTATTACAATATACTTTACGTTACGATAATAAACATACCACGTAAAGTCACATTCTATAGGTAATAATAATATTAGCAATAATAATAATAAGGAACAATCATAAGGCAATCATAATCAATCATAATCATGAATGAAACCCATCATTAATAAGCCCTAGTCAAACCTCGGTCAAAACCCTAAGGGTACAAACTCCCAAGAATTCTGTAATAAATTCTAAGTGTTGGGCGCTTAGACACTATTTGGGCACATGAGCCCTGTTTGGGCGTTTCATCACAATGTAGGCACATCAGCCAACACTTAGCTGCTTTAACTCTCAGGCGCATGAGCAATTCAGGCGCATGGGCACTATTCGGGCGTATTAACACTTAAGCGTATAGGTTATTCGGACGCATGAACACTTAGGCGCATGGGCCACTTGGGCGCATGGGTACTATTGGGGCGCATGGCCCTACACTTAGTCGTCCGACTAAAATTTCTAGGCGCATGGACCACTGTTCAGGCGCATGGACTATACTTAAATTCTTCTAAGGCATTTTTAGGCGCATGAGCCTTATCTAGGCGCATGGACCTCCTGTGTAACATGTTTCTAGCATGTTTTCAAACCCAATCATCAAACTCCTCTGTTCTAAGCTTAACATGGCTATTCTAAACATGAACAACCTATAAGCATTTAAGAATCATCACCCAAACATGAATAATACATATGGGTAAACATACATATACATTGTAAAATCATTTTAATACATTTTCAGCCCCAAAGATGTGTAAAACAAGTAGAAACCAGGGTCTAGAACTCACCTGGTGCAACTTGAGTGTTTCTTCCTTCTAACCATTTTTCAACTGAGTTCAAGCACCTAAAAAACACCACCAAACACACACCCGAGCACATACACAAACACATAAGCACAGAAACATATAACCGGGGTAAAACCCGTCATAAACACTTAAAAACCACGAATTCTTACCTTGAATTCAACTTCTATTCTTCTTCTTTTCTTCAGCTGAGAGTTCTGCTCTCTCTCTCTCTAAAACCGAAGAAAATAGTGATGTGAAGTGAGGGTGGGTGGCCATGCCCACCTTTACACCAACTTTTTCAAAGATTTGTCCTTTTGGACACTTTTAGTCCTTCTACTTGGACTTTATTGCTTTTCTTTCTCTTATTCTTCATTTCTTGTCTTTTTAAAATAACCGGGTGTTACAAGTCCACCCCCCTTATAGAGGTTTCGTCCCCGAAAACTGTTATTCCTCAAATAGACGAGGATAATGCTGCCTCATTTCCTCCTCAGTTTCCCATGTAGTTTCGGATCCCTTCCTATGGTTCCACTGTACACGCACAAGAGGAACCACTTTATTCCTCAGTCTCTTCTCTTTATGATCAATGATTGCCACTGGTTGCTCCACATAATTGAGCCTTTCGTCTACTTCGATATCTTCCAGTGGAACAATCATGTCTTCATCAGCTAAGAACTTTCTCAGATGAGATACATGGAATGTCGGGTGAATTCCACTTAACTCATCTGGTAACTCCAATCTTAGGCCACCTCTCCTACTCGAGCAATGATTTAGAAAGGTCCTATGTATCTCGGGCTTAGCTTACCTCGTTTCCTGAATCGTATGATACCCTTCCAAGGTGAGACCTTCAACATAACCCGGTTACCCACCTGGAACTCGATCGGTCTGCGTCGTTTATCAGCATACGACTTCTGTCTATCTTTGGCTGCCTTCATAAAGGCCTTAATCTTTTCTAGCTTCTCACTCGTAGCCTCGATCACCTCAACACCTCCCAATTCTTTCTGCCCAATGTCTCCCCAACATACGGGCGTTCTACACCTTCTGCCGTATAGCATCTCGTATGGTGGCATGCCAATGCTGGCATGATAACTATTGTTGTACGAGAACTCAGAAAACGGTAAGTGGTCATCCCAACTTCCCCCAAAATCAATCACGCATGCCCGAAGCATGTCTTCCAGTGTCTGAATGGTCCTTTCTGACTGACCATCAGTTTAGGGATGATAAGCCATGCTAATATGTAACCTCGTACCGGGTGTCACGATCAGACACAATGGACACTGGCACACCATGACGGGTTACAATCTCCTTGATGAACAGGTCAACCAATCTCTCGGATGAATATGTCTCGCGAATCGGTAGGAAGTGGGCACTCTTCGTCAAACGGTCGACAATCACCCATATGGCATCGTACCCCTTCGGAGTACGTGGCAGCTTTGTAATGAAATCCATGGTGATGTGCTCCCACTTCCATTCCGGTATATCTAAAGGTTGGATCTTCCCATACGGCTTCTAATGTTTGGTTTTCACTTGCGAACAAGTAAGGCACTTACTCACATACTCCACCACGTCACGCTTCATACCCGGCCACCAATAATCTTTCTTAATATCTTGATACATCTTTGTGGCACCAGGATGAATGGAGTATCGAGTCTTGTGAGCTTCATCCATAATCCTCACACGTAGATCCTCAAAACGAGGAATCCACACTCGTCCAAATCGAGTTTTAACACCAAGTGTGTTTTCACCCAATTCCCCAACCAGACCTCTCATCCTTTTAGAGTTAAGATGATCTTCTTTCAGTGCCTCATCTTGAAACTCTTTGACTTGCTTCATCACCTCGGAGGTCATGATTAGTTGATAAGCTTTCACCCGAATTGGCTCGGGTTTCTCCTTCCAGCTAAGGGCATCAGCCACCACGTTGGCCTTGCCCGGATGATAATGGATCTCGCAGTCATAATATTTTATGAGCTCCAACCATCTTCTCTGCCTCATGTTCAGATCCTTCTACTCGAAGAAGTACTTCAAGCTCTTATGATCAGTGAAAATGGTGCACTTCGTCCCGTACAGATAGTGCCTCCAAATCTTCAGTGCAAAGACCACGGCTGCTAGCTCCAAGTCATGAGTGGGATAATTGACCTCATGAACTTTCAACTGTCGGGATACGTAGGCTATAACCTTCCTTCTCTGGATTAACACACAACCCAAACCCGAGTAGGAAGCATCTGAATAGACTACCAAATCCTCGCTTCCTTCGGGTAATGACAAGACAGGGGCTTGGGTTAGTCTGGTCTTCAACTCCTCAAAAGCCCTTTCTTGCTCTTCACCCCACACGAACTTTACATCCTTACGGGTCAGCTTAGTCAACGGGGAGGCTATCTTAGAGAAGTCTTGAATGAACCTTCGGTAATATTCCGCCAACCCCAAGAAACTACGAATCTCGGATGGCGTCGTTGGAGACTTCCATTGCATCACGGCCTCCACCTTAGTGGGGTCTACCATAATCCCCTCGGGATTTACCACGTGACATAAGGATTGAACTTCGCGCAACCAGAACGTGCACTTGGAGAATTTAGCATACAACTTCTCCCTTTTTAAGGTCTCCAACACCTCCCGAATGTGACCAGCATGCTCTTCTTCGCTCCTCGAGTAGATCAGGATATCATCAATAAACACAATCACTTATCTATCCAACATTGGCCGACACACTCGGTTCATCAAATCCATAAAATCAGCTGACGCATTGGTCAAACCAAACGACATAACGAGAAACTCGTTGTGACCGTAACGCGTGCGAAAAGCTGTTTTAGGGATATCTTGCTCCTTCACCTTCAGTTGATGGTAACCAAATCAGAGATCTATTCTTGAAAACCAACTGGCACCCTGAAGCTGATCGAACAAATCATCAATCCTCGGTAAGGGGTATCGGTTCTTCACCGTCAGCTTGTTAAGCTCACGGTAGTCGATGCACATCCTCATGCTACCATCTTTCTTCTTCACAAACAGGATCGCAGCACCCCAGAGAGAGATACTCGGTCTAATGAACCCCTTATCGAGCAGCTCTTCCAACTGCTCCATCAGCTCTTTCATTTCTGTCAGAGCTAACCGATACGGTGCTTTAGCAACGGGTTGAGCACCGGGTATCAAATCAATTTGGAACTCAATCTCGCGGTCCAGTGGCACGCCGGGTAAGTCTTCCGGGAATATGTCCGGAAAGTCACACACCACTGGTACCTCAAATAATTGTGGTACCGACGCATCCACATCTTTTACGTAGGCCAAGTAGGCGCTACATCCACGTCTTATGCACCTCCCCGCCACCGCCATCAAAATCGTCTTCGGGATCGTAGTAACACGATCTCCATGAATCTTAACCAAACTCTTATTGGGCGCAACTAATCGAATCATCTTCTTGCGACACACGATGTTTGCTTTATAGGTTGCTAACCAGTCCATCCCTAGTACTACATCAAATCCACCTAGGGGTATCACGTGTAACCTAGCAACGAACCTATGACCTTCTAGTTCTATGGCACAGTCCTCTATCACATCAGTAATTCTAGTGGACTTACCAATAGCAGTTTCTACATCGAATGGTTCACTAATCTTTCTACTACTAACATGCAACTTAGCACAGAAAGTGGTGGAAACAAAACTCCTGCTAGCACTGGAATCAAACAATACAGAGGCATAAATTTGGTTTACTAGAAACATACCTGACGCAACATCGGGATCAGCTCGGGCTTCCTCCCGGGTCATAGTGTAAGCTCTAGCGCTTGCCCTCTGCCCTCCTTCCTCCGTCTTCTTATTCCCCGTTCCCGAGCTCTCCGCCCACGGCTTCTTACAATCTCTAGCGATGTGGCCAGGTTGGCCACACCTGAAGCATACATTCATCCCCATCCTGCACTCACCAGCATGCTCCCTTCAACATTTGCCACACTTCTTCCGCCCTGCACTAGATGTGACCACACGTCGGTCACCCACCTTCGCCACCTTATTGTTTGGAGCGGCTCCACCACGTCCAAACCGTTTCCTATTCTAGTTCCTTCCATCCCCACTCGTCTTCTTCACCTCATCCACCACCACCTCGCGCTCATCATATAACCTACCAGCCAAATCAACCGCCGACCTAAAAGTGCTCGGCCGGGCGACGATCATATGCCTACGGATATTCGCCGGTAGCCCCTGGATGTATCTCTTAATCTTTCGTGACAGTGGTGTCACTTGATCGGGCACCAGCCGCGCTATTTCATTGAATTTAGTGGTGTACTGCTGGTGTGTCATCGTTCCCGCCTCCAGCTGCAGGAAATCTCTTTCTACCTTGTCCATCTCTCTGTGAGGATAGAATTCCTCAATCACTAACTTCTTCAGTTCAGGCCATCTCATTCTCCCTATGGCCCTGCTACCCTCGGCTTGGAGAATGTTGTCCCACCAGCACAAAGCCGAGACCACAAAAGAGTGGGTAGCGAATTTCACCTTCTGATCTTCACGGCACTCACTGATATCGAGAACGGCATCCATTTCCCTCACCCACCGGTGAGCAGCAGTCGCAGCCGTTTCCATCGAAGGTAGGGGGCTTGCATCTCATAAACGCCCCATAGTTACAGCCTCGGGTTGCCTCCGGCGCAGGCTCTTCTTCTTCCTCCTCCTTGTCATCAGAAAGAACCGTTTCCGGCTCTAGTTGTTCCCATCACCCCGAGGACCTGTTTCTTTCCTTTCTTTCCCTTCCCTTACTGCCTTGATCACTTCGGTCACCACAGACGGTAGAATCGTCTGCATGACCTGATGAAC
>BJCM01264011.1:0-18005 GCA_018326385.1 Flaveria bidentis
GGATGTCCATGTCAGCTACGGGTCAATCCTTAAACGTATCCAAATAATGTCTCTTCAAATGTCAAGTTTTGGCATACATTTAGAGCTTAAAGCAATAGTTTCTTAAAGAAATAAAAAAGAAAGTGAAGAAGAAGAAAATGATACATGATCTTCAAGTGTTGGTTATAGATGAGATATGATCTCTAAGAAAACATAAAAATTAAGATATGGTGATATAAACCACTATCGCAATACAGATCACCATGCTGATTTCAATCATAATTATTTACACAAAAATCACAACTTGGCACCAATCACACCTCCAGCTAATAGCCTTGGCCAAGATCCTACGTGTTGTAAGCCGCATCTAATATGATGATCTTGGCATACTAGTCGAGATCGACGTCACAACAGCTCAAGGCGTGTTCAGACGTTTAACACGTAATTACTATCCCAAAAAAATATCACTACTTGCAATCTTCGTACTTTAGTCCAAACACGAATGAAAAAAGTCGATTCAAAAGAAGAACACCAACTAACAAGAGTTCAATCAGCAAAAAGTTCAAAAACAATCAAAGTAAATAAAAGCATAAGTAAACATGGGGATCTTGAAGACTCCAATTAGACATAGCAGTAATGGTGTTCGTCACAGGAAAGACAAATGTATCAAACTCATCAAAAAAGGGTTAAGTGTTGTTTTGTCCAACGATAATGAAACTAGTGTGAATAAAGTATGAAAAAAAAAGAAGAACAACCATAAAAAAGAAACATATTATTTTTATTCTAATGTTATGGTGAAAACCATAGCATTGGACTGGGGGGATGATGGGGTACCACCCTAACTATCGGTCCTAGTCACGGCCCAGGAGCACACCCCAATCCGCGGCTCGAAGGAGTACCACCCAAGAATTAGCTAACTTACAATTCAACAACAAACGTTAAGCCCCAGCCACGACCTAAGGACACACCCCAAGCCGCGGCTTCAGCTGACATCAAAGGCGGGCTCCACAATGCCTCGTAACTGATCAGGTCAGGCAACAATGAGCTGCGGTTCAAACCAATACTAGATCATGATGTATGGTGGGAAGGTGTCAGCCGCGGCTCAGGAATGAAGCCACAAGGGAAAGCAGGGAAACCTCCAGTCGCTGCTGGAGGAAGACCAAAAACTAAAAAAACAAAGGAAGGGGGAACGTACAGGTCCGACACTTAGGAAATCAAGGAGCAGGTAGAAGGAGTATAAAACTTAACAGGCAAGGTTGGTTCTCATTGGTTGTCGAGGAATATGATCAGATCACAAAACGACAAGGAACAAGAGGCCAAATGTTGTAAAAGAACAATGACACCACTGGCAAAAGGATATATGTCACAACAGAAAGGGAAGTCAACTATAATAGACAAGATTCATTTAAATCATACAAAAACCCTTTGCACCAAATGGGCATAAAACCCTCTAATCGAGTAAGCTAAGTTCAGATAGTTGACAAAGGATTACTTAGAATAGAATCACTATATGAGAAGTTTAATATCACAATCACTATAAATATCATTCCTCATACCATGCAAAGGAGGGGCAATCATTTCTAACTCTCTTTACTCTCTCAGAGAATATCATTCACATAATCTCTTTAGTTTTAACATCTTATGTCCATCATTTCCATTCTCACTCTCATACATTTATGCTTATATTCGATACAACTTATATACATACTGACTTGAGCGTCGGAGTGCCCTCGGAGCTCAAGCTCCAGGGCCCTCTAACGAGTTCTTTTTGGTTGCAGCTCATATGTCTAAGAAGAAGAGAAATGATTATTATCACCTACGGTCGAACCTGGACCGGATGAGTCACTCTCTTGCACTGCTCTTTCTTTAACTCACCTCTAGGTGAGGAATTTGGAGCAACAATTTGAAAATAAAATATAAAAGCATCGATGCTCAAATAAAGTGTAAGATTTCAATCAAAATATCGGTACAACTTGCAATTGAAAGATACATAAAGTATAAACATGAAAAGCATTATTGTTGGAAAAATATATATATGTGGAGAGGATTTTGTTGTTTGATAAATAAAATCGGATGAAAAATGAAAGTAATTTTAAATAAATTCGATTACATATAGTTTATTTATATACATTATAATAATAGTTAAATTATTTACTTTAAAAAACATTCTGTAGATATCTTTATAAGATTAAATTCCAAAGTTAAACAAAGCATTATTTATTTTATAAAAGTTGATACTTAACTTTTTCTATAATCGTCAGTCGGTGTATCAAATAGTTTATGTATATATTTAACCAAACTATCATATTGTGTAATTGTTGATCAATATACGAAATCAATGTAGTTTTATTTTTAATTTTGTTGTGATATTTTGACACTCAAAATTTGTTAATTAAGCTAATATGGTTTTCACGACACTCTAAAAAGACCCTGCGGCAATACGCGGGATTGTCCAATCCTAGTTATTATAAAATAAATGTCTAAGCATAATTTATTACGCAAGAGCATTTACTAGTTAGATTAATTACTTTAAGGTTACAATACATATGTGTAATCATGCTAACATTATCATAGTAAAATACATGTCATATTCTACATAAGCCATCAAAAGATTAACTTCATTATAAATCAAGGTAGTGATAAATAAAAGTTCAACTCATGATACAAGATAAAACAATACTAAAGATAAAGTATCTAGCAATAAACATGGTAAGAACAAAAGAAAGTTCAACTAGCTAAATGTGTTAGATGCTTCCTTGATACACTTTAGAGTTGCTTACTTTCATAAATAATGTTGGAATGCTAAAATGGCTTAGAAACGATTTGGGACGGCTAAGATTCATCCCACAAGTTCTCTCAAGATTCCACACCTAATATGAGAGGAGAAAGGTTCTATTTATAGACGTTTGAAGGGGCATGGTCATGCCTGGGACTAGTACGCTCGTGCCTAATACACCGACAACCGCAATAACAACCCTATAGTGCCTCCACGCCTATTTTTCTTTAGCTTTGGTCAGGCACGACCGTGCCTATTGCCTTTCCAAAATATTTTTCAACTTAGGACATTTCTCACAATCAAGCATTAACTTTGCCATTATGTGTGTTGTTTACTTTCAAACTATTTGCTATAGTATCTACTAGTATCAATATAATAATTTGCTTGTTGTAAAGAATACCCTACTTCTAGACTCGATTCCATGGATCAAACCAACACCGGTCAAACTCACCATGGATTAGCCAACCCACTACTCCATTAACTCCTCATGAAAAGGTCACCTACCTTAGTGGGAGCTTCATCCCACTACTCCACTACATGGTTCTAACCACCAAAAGAACATATAAAAAAGGTAACATCATTACAAGTTTACTATACATTTACCGATGCATATTATACTTTCTCATTGCGGCCCTGTCTGTCTTGACTTGAGCGCCAAAGTCCACGAGGCTTAAAAGCCATAGTCCGTGAGGCTTAAAGTTCCTGGACCCTCTAGCATGTTTTCTATGGTTATAGCGATAAAGAACAAGCCTACAACACAACAAGATGCCCCAAGCTGGAAGAATCTCAACCATCCCTGAAGCATCTACCCAAAACCACAATGTGACTAGAATTTGTTTCAACACTTGTATTCGATGAAACTGTTAAAGCATTTGTAATGCTATAAACTATACTTTATCCATGGCATTGTCAAGTATTTTAAAATACAATATTTTATTATAAACAAGGGTAGTCAATTGTCCATACAATTATCTATACATTTTATCCTAGACCTAACAACGCTACATCAGTCACAAGGATGCCATGTGACTGGAGCATCTATCCTTGATCACCACAATGCAGCCATGCAGGCGTTGTAAGCAGTTTGATTCACAGGTTCAGAACATTGATGCAACAAGGTTCATGACCCATTAATTCGGCTTAATACTCGATAAAACACATAGTTGAAGGGAGAAAAGGGTTCAAAACACCACAAGAAGGCCATAAAGTCATGGACTGGAAACTAAAATATACATTTACTAATCCTTGTGCTAATAATCAATAATAATAATACCTGAAAAACCAAGCAAAAGGGCTTCATATGATATCCATAGCTAGATTAAGTGCAGCAACTGGATCATGCAAACTCACCAGACAGCACAGCACAATTTACAACAATATTAAATCACTCGACCTTACTCGCTCCCTAATTACATAACATTCTCGGTTATCCTTTTTCCTATGCTAAACTCCATCCATTAAACTCTCATTTAGGTCTTGAACTTGAGTGGTGGTGGCCTTTGCTGTCCTGTTTAATTCTATCTGCATACATTGGCAACTGAATTATCTCATTTATCTCATCCAATAACACTTCCTCTGTGATGTTGTCCTTTATGCTCCGCATCACCTGTGTATTAGCGTGTCATTTAACACAACCATTGTTTTATATGTGGCTTGATTCAAAATTACATAAGGGGTAGACATGTCTCTTCACTTTTGTAAATCTTCTTTGGGTATTGGTTATAGTCTGCCATTCTTAAATATGAATAGATGTCATGTGAAACCATCCTCTCTCTGTTTAAGTCTTGTTTCATGTTCAATCTAAGGATTTCCGTTTTGTGTAGTATTTAATCCTTGTAATCATGAATTAATCAATCATAATCACAACACCCATATGACAACCTCTTGCAAGGAAATGAAAAAGTACAAGAATAGGGATCTGTGTGTGAGAGAGAGGGCACCTTTCTATATGTGTTAAATTCATTTGGTGTAGCTTTATCTGTCCTGACCCGCATGCAGACCCATACTTCTTCCTCTGAATTCCAAGCACACTCAATAATTTTCCCCGAGTATGATGCAGGATCGATATCATCTGCCAATTCACAAGAAAGTAGATCAACAAACGCAAAAGTTTTTTTAAAAAAACATGAATATAGTGTTTGTGCTTGAGCAGACATCAGAAATTAAGAATTAGAGGTGGGTTTGTTTCAGATGTTGCACAATGAACATGTCAGCCAGTCGGGTAAGTATCAAAACAGGTAATCTTTAATACCTGCCAACACTGGTTAGAATGAATCCAGACTCATTCTATCCAATTATAATTTTTTTGGTAAAAACTGATGACGAATATAATTAAGAAAAATGCAATAATCTAAACTTTTAAATAATGTGGATTTAGAGGGTGTATGCACTAATAATAAACTTCAGGCTTTTATTAACCATTTAACCTTTTTCCACCCAATCTTTGCTAAATTGTTAGTTATTTACTATAATAAAAACATAACCCAATTTGCCCAATTTTGTAAGTAAATAGGCCAAAGTTGCAACTTCTTCTAATTAGTTATTTACTGACCACCAAATGCAATTCTGTTCCCCTCCATCAGCTTCTTCTTCCCTCGTTCAAAAAGAAAAAGTAATTGGCGATCTTCAGCCATCTGTGGATGCAAGCAAGCATACAATGATTACTGGCCTATAAGAACATGACATCCCTGAACAAAATATTAAAAAAATTGAAAATCAAACCTCAAAAAGAAAATCCACAGAGTTCATTGATGCATATTTCCACTTTAAAAGTCCTTCATGTGTACGAGGGACATAAGGGTCATCCCAACCCTGTCCACATAGAAATAAAATATTTACCAAGATAATAAAAGATTTAAAAGAACAAAGCTGAAAGTATTAATTTGAATATCAAAAATAAATCTGTAAGTGTGTGGATTTAGAACCTGAAAAACAAGACCATCTGCATCATGCGAAAGCCTTGGAATGAACTCCTTCAATAGCTTAGTGACTGTAGAAAGCAACCAAAAGTCCTTCCTCCTTACCTAATAAAACTTCACAAGATAAGTAACGGATTTGCCAAGAAAGATCTTCAAATGAGGCAGTTAAAATTATAATCTTAATTAGTTAGCGTGAGGAAGAAATACCCTGAATGGCTCCAAGTCATATCTATACAAGGAATTTCCGTTTCTGTAAATATTATGGCGCTCACGGTTTCGAGGTTCAACCACTTCCTTCTCCAACATTTTCCATCGTTCGTAAAAAGGTCTCTATATCAAGTTTTATAAAGATAAATTAGAATAGATTACTTTATCAACTAAATCAACATATTATAATGCTGAATAGATTGAATAAGGTAATATATGCCAAGACTGATGATGCCTTCAATACTACAAACTGCAGGAGAGAAAGCATTCCATAAATTTATTTGACTTTCACTCACTGGTAAAGAAATCAGAGATGTTGACTTTAAATGATTATTCTCGGCCTTATATGTCAACCATAAATGAAAAGGTCCCATCATTCGCAACCCGAAGTATATTTCAATACTTATAACTTCTTAAGTTTTGAAAGAAGGGTAGTATTCTAATTATATATTTTTCATAATCCTATTATTGCATAAAATTTTAAAAATGTAAAAAGGGGGACGAAAAATATATCTAGATCAACCCAACCAATCCCTACTTAAGATTACATATTTTGACCCAAGCCCGTTTCAATCATTTCCCAATCCACCCATTTTGCCACATCTAATAAACATACCATGACCGACAGCACAAGGTTATAATCAAATTTAAACAAAAACAAATCACCAACATCAAATTATTATACTTACCTCAATGATGGAGATTTGATTTATTGCCATCAAATCATAAATCAGATAACGTCTTTCTTGTTTCCGAGTGTCTGGTACAGTATCAATTATCATCTCACCGTCAAGGAGCGTGTAGTGATGAAGTTTCTCAGCTAAACCCTTGCAAAAAGATCCATTTTTTATGTCAGAATGAACATTAACATGAGTATCTCTATAAAAAATATCTTTACAGTAAACTCCTACTTCATTATTTAGTTTCCAGGGAAATCTCATCTGGACCCTCCGGAAAACAAAATTTCTATCAATCAGATAACATCCATCCATAGTAATTAACATCATATATCTTGTTCCATCAGCTTTCCATGTAGCATAATAGTAACGCTGCCTAAGAAGTTGCAAGTTCTCCCTGCACAGAATTCAATGATTAAATAGTAGTCAATACAAAGAAATAAAAAATTGAGAATGAGATTATGAACGTGAATTTGAGTCAAGACATTAGACCTGTCTAGAGAAACTGGATGTGACCCTGGAAACTGATGGTTCCCTCTAGCCTGTAAAGCAAGAAAACATAAATAATAATATAAATCATAAATGAGATGGCCCAAGAGAAGTAGAATAGCTGGCCATTCTATGCCAATCTGATACAAGTGATTTAATAAAATTTGAAAATGTATCATGATACAAATGGTTTTAAAGTCAAGGGAGCAAGGTAGGAGTCTGATGTGGAAGCCTTTTAAGTAAAGGAAACTAACGTTCTTGCAAAAGGGCAAGAGTCAGAAACAAACACCCCTTCACTAGCGTTGCAAGACAGCTGCTAAGATTACCTAAACCTTAAAGCAAACACCTCTTTCACCCATTTACTCGTGAATGGGCAATTTTGGTTGTTTAGCAATGACAAGGAGACTAATCTCAATTTATTTCCTGGCAATTGAAGGATTCTATTGAATCTCTTTCCAGCCTTGGTCAAATAGCCACTGGAGGCAAGGGAGCGCAGTTCTTAAACAGAAGACTGGCGATAAGTAATTAAATTCAAGAAGAAAAGAGCCGAACCGGAAGTCAAGTAAGAAGGAAGGAAGCTAACCCCCAAAAATGCTCCGCACCTAGGTTATTTTGTCGTTGGGACTTACACCTTGTGACTTATTCATTTGGTCGAGTGGTCCTCGGGCGTCGTATCTTAAATCAGTTAAACCAAAAACTTTACCTAACAAATGGGGAGAAAGTCACCAAAGGACTCTATTTAAATGTATGAAACCTCCAAAATAACAAATTCCTCTTATTCAGAAATTTAAACAGTCATTGAAATACTATAGCTTGTGTAATCATAACTAACTCATTAACTATTTATAAAAAATAAAATACAGACAAAAAAAGTAACCAGTGGGCCTGTTTTGAACAATGCTGAGACCCGTATTAAACCCACCCACCTTGCGACCTCTATCCATCAGCTACCACCACCACTCCAGAGGCATACACAACTGAACTGGTGGTACATAAATAGCAAGCAAAACAATTCCGAAAGATAACTTATTTAGATCGGAGATCAGGTAAAACCCAGATTAAAGTAAACAAATTAAGCCCTAAATTGATTATGATTGTCATTGTACACTCCTAAAATTGCAGGTTATGTGATTATTTTTGGGGGGTGGGGGCAACATACACATTACACACACAAGGAAGAAGAAAATAAATGACCCTCAAGCCAAGCAGTTTATTTTTTTTCCAATAAAACCTTGGTGGCACATCAACATAAAAGGAACATTCAAGCATAGTCGTCAAACGCGGACTGCACTCAAAGACTGAGCCTTGGGCCTAGACGCTTACACAAGAGTTTTTTTCTAAGAGTCTAGGCACACACCTTGTGTGCTTTTGACAACAGACCATTCAAGAATCCTCTTATTGGAGTCTCCAATTTATAAACTAGTTCTACTTTGTACCTTTTAGAAATTTCAGAATTCAGTCACCATGTGTCCAAAATACTTGACGCTAAATTTCAAGGTAACATGAGTTGTGTTAAATGGGCATTCATAACATCAAAGTGGTTCTTCCCTCAAACCCATTTGGTGATTCACATATTTTTACAAGCTTAAGTATTGCTAATTCTCTAGTTAATGAAGCACAGTTGCATCAATATAAGCTGTATACTTTCTATAACTAGTTTAGATAAGTGGTTCATTGGTTTGCCAATGCTAATGTTGATGTTAGTTGTAAAAGAACAACATACACAGAAAAGGGTGAATTATACCAAACCCAACACCTTACAAAAAGATGGTGTTCAAAGACCTGGTGTGACCTCAACATTGAAGTGAGGCCATAAAAAGGGTTCTAAAATGTTAATTGAAGATATTATTGTTCCAAATTTTATATAATTATCTAAAACATTCAAATAGGAAATAACTAAGTGTTCCATAAAAAGGGTTCTAAAATGTTAATTGAAGATATTTTTGTTCCAAATTTTATATAATTATCTAAATTCTAAAACATTCAAATAGGAAATAACTAAGTTTTCCATTGTGCTTCTAGAGATATATAAATCAGATAAATTTGGGTGTAGTTGAAGTAAAGCCCCTCAAACCAAACTGCAATGGTTTAAAACTAGGGACAGTAAACATTTGTGTTTTGTTCTAGCAAAACACTACAATAATTTAATGGATGAAGAATTATCAAGGACATTAAAACCTTTATGTTCGGTTCTAACGAAACACTAGAATATTATAATGAATGAAGGATGAAAGTATACATTAAAAGATGATTTGTAAAACTAGGCCCTACAATTACATGTTCTACATGGACTCCAGTGAAATTAAAATAACTAGGAGCCAGGAAGTTTAAACAACACCTGCACAAACAATGAAGAGAATTTTACTTACCCCGGCACTTAATTTTAATGCTTGATAACAGAACAGTCTGAAAGAATCTTGCTGATCTTGAGGGATACTATCACCCAGAACATCATCATTTGTCATGACTCCTTCAGCATCCTGATTATTCTCCTGATACAAATAGAAGATCACTTAATGTTAATGTTGTGACCATTGAATTTAAACAATTAGTAGAATAAGGGAAAGTTTACATTCAGAGAATCCAGAGGTATTCCATCATCATCTTCATCGGGTAATGCCTCTCCATTCAGATCAAATTCAGAAGATCTTTTCCACTCAGGAGTCGGAGGGCAAGTGACCATATCAGGTTTTCTTTCATGATAGAAGGCATATAAGGCATCAATATAATCTGGTTTATATATTCCAGGCGGCCGTGCTTCAGAAAATATTCTTATTGCCTGTGGCACGAGTAATTAGTAGAAGTCCATAAAATAATGTGAATTTACGAAACAAAAAACCAGCACACCAACTTAACTAACCTGAGTTACAGATATTGGTAATGTCCGCATGAGATAATGAATAATCATATACCCTGTACGATTATGCCCGTGCGTGCAATGAACAAGAGCATACTTCTTTGAGTTCTTCTGTCGAGCTAGAAATTGAGAAACCTGATGAGGATTAAACTTATTACATGTTCTTTCACTACCTTCTTAAGAAAATGGTAGGACACATTTTGAACAAACAACAGGGATAAGTAACTTGTGAGAAAAACTTACCTCATACACAAACTGATTTACGGCCTCGTTCTCTGGTACTGAGTCACGACCCTTGCAGTTGATCTGAATCATATAAAACAAGAATAAATGAATAATCATTATTTGATGGAATAGGATAAGATTATAAAAAAGAAAATGCTTACAATACTTTTTCTTCATAATTAGAAGTTGATTTTGAAGTATTTGGAAACTAACCTTAACATACTTGATGCCTTCTTTCTTCCAATCATTTACAGAATAATAACGAGTTGTATTTGTAAGATCTATCACTAAACCCAGCTGAAAAGGCATCAAACAAAAGTCAAGCTAATAGATTTTATAATAAAAAAGGGCTTCCTTCCTACATCAGTATCATTTATATTTTATTTGCGCATACTCACCTTCCGGCCCAAAACTCGTTGTTGGTGAATGACTTGTTTAAATGAGTATCTTTTACCAGGAATGATACAGTCATTAAAAGACTCACCAAGAGGAACTTTTGAAGGAACAATACCACCTATTTCTTGACCATATGCTGGGCAATCCAACCATCCTAGGATACAAAAAATCAATCAAAATGTAAATTTAACAAGTTGAAATACATCAAGCAAATTCTAAACTATTGAGATCAAAGTTTACCTGGAGGAAGCCTACTCTTATCATAAGTTCTCTGACTCTTTGTATTAAATATATGATCATTCATAGACTGATAAGCCTGATGTTTTGGTTTGTCATCCGGGCGTTCTCTTTTCAGTCGTTGTTTTCTTTCTTCACGCTCCTGAATCAAGAATACAATTGGAAGTAAACACATGAAAATTGCATTTAATGTTAACCTCTATATGTGGCAAATATCATTGAGCATTAGTAAAGTACCCGACGCATGATATCCACTGCTGTCTCTACATGTTCTACATGATGATGATGGCTATGTTTTTCTTCTGTTGCACTGTCTTCACTAAAACTTTGTTCAAAAGTCTCTTCATCTTCTTCAGGTTCTGGCGATGCATTTAAATCCATGCTTATGTTAATTCAAGGCACACTACTCCCCTGAGTAAACCAAAGAAAAACCAACAAACATTAATAGATTTGACAGAAACGCACCAACAACAGTGAAATAAATTATTAACAACCAACTAAACAATGAATTCAATCATATTGGTTTAACTTTTCAAGGTATTTGCTACAATCAAACAAAAGTATACATTAAGAAAGTTTTGTCATCAAAACACTTGTCTATGTTAGCAACTCTAACAAGATTGTGAGAATTTAGCACAGTTTTACTTACCCCTGATAAGTGTTAACCGAAATATACATATGTTAGACCAGATTCAACATAGTCAAACGAAAACAATTTGACCCTGTGATAGGGCAACAAGATCGAAAAAGCACATTTATGCAAAGCAGTTCCAAAAATTTAGAAGGGAAATAATAGTTCACAACAGTCTTTCATCATAATTGCACACGATACCGACAAAAAGAGCTGCGGTTTAATGTATCAAAACAACAAAAGAAGATGATAAAAGTTCCACAAACAGAAAAAAGGGCTACACTGGGACTTTGAATGCCAAACGGAACCCTTTTCATTTTCAACTTCAGTGTTGGGAATTTTAAGTTTTTCTAAGTGAATTCGCCGGCTGAGACGAAACCAGAAAAATGCTGGTGGCAGTTTTGCAAAATCATCCATTCCAAACCAACTTATTATATGTTTGTAAAGTAGCGTCACACTTGAAAAAAATTCAAAAATGAAGCCATCTCTAGTTCTGTCGAAACGAACGACCGCAATAAGCCACTAAATGCAACCCTAATAGCTAATTTCGTAAAGTTCCAAATAACCAGTAGGATCAACACCACATTCCGCCCTATTCTCACAGACTTAGAGAAAACCTAACTTACAAATCCAAGTAAAAACCACAAATAGGCGGTGCAAAATCGCTTTCGCAGAGGGAAAAAGGCGGATAACGAACAAGTTATAGGGGAAAGAGCTGAAACCTGGTGTGGAAATCGGGCGAAATTCACTGCAACAGCTCCATGAGGCATGCAGATATAGAATCGTTGGAGGTTCAATCGGAGGGATGCGATGGAGAAGGAAAGATTTGTGGAGTCATAAACCCTAGAGTGGGGAAGGGGAAGAGAAACAAAACAAAACAAAACAACAGAGATCGCAAAAATTAGATACCAAAGAACATGACCAAGGACGACGACCGAGTATATATATATATGTATATGTATATATATGTATTAAAGAGATTAAAGAGATTCGAGGGAGCTGGAGAAACACCCAGCTATCACAAGATTCCAATTTTCATTTTCACTTAATTCATGTTTTCTCCGAATCTTAAACCTAAAATTATAATAATTATGGTTTCTTGATGATGATAAACAACTATTATTAGTAATAGTAATAATACTGATTTACTATGCTCAAGTTTAAATTTCTATAAAAATATTAATTTAGCATAGTTACAAATATTAAACCAGTCTGACTTGATTGAGAGTTAAATAATTAACCGAGTTATTTGTATACAGTAATAGATCCAAAAATGTTTTGTTTTAGAGTGATAAGGCTAGGGTTAAATCAAAACCAATCGAGTAAAAGGAGATTACATGGTAAGCAAATAGGTGTTAATGATTATTTTTCCTATTTGTAATTTAAGTATAAAACCATTTCTAACGCTTTGATGTGGCAGGAGTCTATATAAAGAGTTTGGCGACTAGAATGGAACCAAGATTTGTAAAGAGTTGGTGCCCTTGTATTAATTATAATTGCATGACATAAAAGTTTTATTTTTGTTGGACTTAGGACCCTAACAAACTGAGTGGAAAATAATACATAGAAAGCTTTTAGCTACATGAAATCAAGTTTAAAAATAATTAAAATAAAAAAAATTAAATACTATAACCAAATAGAAAAATATATAGAGACAACAATTTAAATATATTTACGACTAAACCGAATTATACAAAACATACTTACGGTAAATTCATGCCCTCGTATATAGGAATTCAATGAAATATCTTTAAAGATAAAGATATATTAACTTTGTACTTTGTGATTTAGTATAATTAGTAATTTGTGATTTAGTACACTCAAGTTTAAATTATATATATTAAAAACCAATCCATTTTATGTAAATACTGTACCTAAAAGTACTACTTATGAAGCATGTGGTTCTACTTCCTCATTGTTTGTGTCTTGTATTTAGACATAGAGAACGAGTAGTTCTCAACGTGTTATTGCCACCGGATCTTTCCGTTTCCAGTTGTGACATGTCGCTTGGCTCCCCAATTGGTTTCTTCTTCTTCCAGCCACATTGTTGTTGACCATCGCTGGCAGGTCAGAGCTGCATGTCGATTGGTCGTGGTGGTTTCTTAAGCAGCGACGATGTTGCTAGTATCCTCTCTTTGACGTTAGACGCTCTAGATCTATTTGTTCTCGTTGCTTCTATCACGTACGTTGTCGTGCTTTTACGCCGGTGGTGGAAATTATGCATTACCACCACCATTGTAGTGCCTACTTGATAGATCTAGTTTACGTGGCGTAGTATGTCATCTACCCAACCGTGGTGGTCTGTAGGTTGGTTGCTATGATATTGGTGGTGGTGTTTGTATATTAACACGTCGTGGTTGTGCCTATTTCACAAATCTGGTTACGTGACAGCTATGTGGCAGTCATGGCCCGTGAATGGTACCATGGAGACGAACAAAGTCGTTGCATAGACAATTGCATCGCCGTAGAAAAGGCACCTTAGTCATCTTCTGTTCAGGTGAACATCTTCAATTGTTTTGATGCTTACTGATTTAAATTAATTTCATGATGGGTTTTGTGCTATGATGAATATCATGTAATTAGAATTTGATTTGATGAATTTAAAATCAGGGTTTTGTAAGGTTTTATGTAAGGCTGATACACCTAAAACATCCAAAGTCTTTCTTACATGCATATACTAAAGTACATAGTAGAAATGCTTCGGAAGTTATACACTATGCACTAGAAATATTCTAAGTGTAAAATCTTCCAAAGCCAAGACCAACATATTCTGAAGCCAAAAGTGAAGTGTTCCAAATCTTCAAAGACAAAGTCTTCCGAAGCCAAGAAGTGAAGACAGATTTCTTCCGATGACTTTTGAACACATGTTTTATCTGATGTACTTAACCATACAGCTAGACCATTTTCCGTTGCAACTCTGTTGACTCACCAATTTTCACAAGTTGGTGAAAGGTCCATGTTGGACCCTGAAAGGATCATACATGCCAATTCAAGTGGTGGATTGATGGTTGTTCTGCTGAAATCCCACAAGTGCAAGAAGATATGCGAATAAAGAATCTACAACAATAAAAGAAGACAAGTGTCGGCTATCTGCATTTGTATATGCGGTGAACACAGAACAGATGCTGACAAGTATTTGTACTTCTGCATTAACAAATACAGACAACAGAACAAATGCGAAAAAGGAATTGTACATCCGCATCAACTAATGGATGCTCAGCAACAAATGCGCCAAGTGTTTGTTCATCCACATTTGTCAATTCTGATGACCAAACACTAATACGATAGAAGAAAACAATTGTTGATAAAGACTTTTTGTACTTAGATTAGGTTATAGGATAGGGGTAATTTAGTCTTTTTAAGGCTTCTTATCAGCCTATAATTGTATAGAAATCCTCGTATGTGAGGTGACTGTTGACCAACATTAGACAATCAGAATATTTTGTTTAGTCTTATGTTCAGAAGGTGTATTGTTACTATTTAATGCTCAAACCCTAGCATTTATTGTAACTTTTCACCTTAATTAATACAAAAAGCATTTATGAGTACTTCTAGCATTCAATGTTTTGTGTTTGTATGATTCCACCATATAATCATTATCATCATATTCGATCCTAGTTGATTCATTTTAACTGAGAATATCATTCCCTCACCCAATCAATTGGTATCAGAGCCTTGGCTCTCGGTTCATCTTCAGATCTGCTTAGATCTGAACTGAAATCAATGTATCTGGTGATTGAGTTGTTGTTAGAGTATTTGACTACCTCTAATTAGTATACATGCTGAAACTTTGTTGAAAACATCGACAATCACTGTTCACCCGAAACCATTCTCAAGAACAAATCTGTGAACAACTTGCTCAACCATAAAAATCAGAACAAAGACATCATTAACTTCTTAATATTCAGACATTAAACCAACAGAAGAGTTACAAAAGAAGTTCTAACAAATATTAGTTAATATTTATCAGATCTATTCACATGAGACTGTTTTTAGACTATTTGGACTTAACAATTAATCTAAGTATTATTCCAACAAGTTAAAACAAGCTTATTAAAATGGACTATCATAATTATTCTAAACTTGGTCATACTCCTAAACCTCCTATGCTAAAACACAAATCTGAGTAAGCAATGGAAATTTAGGTTTATGAATTATATTACAAGTGTAGATCCGAATGCAGGACCGTTAGAAGGGTGTAATCCACTTTTACAACATAACAACACAAGTGAGGAGAGTTTTTTAGAACACTTAACAAATCAAACGGGGAACTAGAAAAACCAGTTTATATGAGAGCTAAGAAACACAAGTAATAAAGAGACAGAACAAGAACAGAAACAGATAAGTAATTAGTTTTCAAGGATGATGTATATTTCTCTCTAGTTCCTTATAAGTGTTTACAAAGCAATCATAATAAGATACAAGGACCAAATATACTTATACTACAACCTACATACTTTGAAGGCCAGCTGGATACATGATCTAGACAACAACAAAATCAATGTAGAGTCAAAACGCAGATTGCCTTTTGACTAGTGACTATGACATGCTATAGCTCATATCATAATATATTACAAAAAGGATAAAAGTACATAAAGTAGAAAATACAGACTCAAGACCTCAATTTACAGTTACCAAAAGCATGGACCTTTCACCAACTCATGTAAAGTTGGTGTCTAATAAGAGTTGCAACGGAAAAGTGGTCCAGCTTTATGGTAAAGGTATATCAGATAATAGCATGTGTTCAAAAGTTTTCGGAAGAAATTTGTCTTCAAGAATTGGCTTCGGAAGACTTTGTCTTTGAAGCTTCGGAAGACTTTGTCTTTAAAGCTTCGGAAGACTTCATATTTAGCTTCGAAAGATATTGGTCTTGGCTTTGGAAGATTTCACACATAGAATGTTTTCTAAGGGAGAGTGTGAAATTTTCGAAGCATTCTACTTCAGCACACTTGTGCATGCATGCAGAAGAGACTTTGGATGTTTTGGGTTGCATCAGCCTTATATGAAACCTTACAAAGTCCCCCTAGGCTGATGCTACCAAAAAACTTGAAGACTTCAGATATCAACAGTCCTCATCATGATAATGACGATCCCTTTCTTTATAAGATGATCAGGATCACTCAGACTCTCATAGTGTCTTCTCATTTCAAAGAGATCATGCAGAGGTAGATTGAACATGTCTTGCCATGTGTATACATCTTCAATACCTTGATCTCTAATGACATGCCATCTTTTTGGATTTGTAGTGTATGTCCAGGACAAGATGGGTCTTCATGATGCTAGAGGAGCTACTTGAATTGGAGTTGGTGTAGCTTCCTCTTGTTGCACATCCTCAGGATGTTCTGAATCATCCTGAGGTTTGGAGATTGATGCCTCTTTCTTCTTCTTCTTTGGCTTTGGTTTAGAGGCCATCCTTTTTCTCCTTTTTGAACCTTTTAACTGAGAAGACTGGCCTGCAACACCTTG
Organism: Flaveria bidentis; assembly: GCA_018326385.1. Taxonomy (NCBI): domain Eukaryota; kingdom Viridiplantae; phylum Streptophyta; class Magnoliopsida; order Asterales; family Asteraceae; genus Flaveria; species Flaveria bidentis. The sequence continues at coordinate 16,859 of BJCM01264011.1, forward strand.
TTAATCTTCTTTTTCTTTCTCAGTTAGGTCTTCCTCTCTCACAGGTTCAGATTGAGAGGGGATAGAACCTTGCTGTGGATCAGAAGTAGAAGCTTGCTGATACTTAGTAGGAGGTTCAGGTTATGTTGTCTTAAACCGTTCAACCTTAGCATCCACTTCTTGAGGGACTTGACTTGGTGGGGAGTGTAAGTCAAATAGTTCTCCTCTTTGAATCTTCTACTTGATTACCCTTATATGCTCATCCATAGTGGATAGAGACATGGGGCCAAGTCTCCTTTCGGAGAATCCATACAGCTTCAAGAAGCTCATCATCCTCTGCTTATCTGTAAATTTCTTCATACTCTTCAGGATGATAACTCTTGACTTTGCAGCTTCTTCCATTAACCTTTTCTTTGTGATTTTTCTTTCTTTGTTTACTTTAAGTTCAAGTTGTATGAGATACTCGAACTCAATGTATTCAAAGGATAGGGGAAGAAGTACATCTGCCTAATAGAGACCTGTTGCACTCAAGTGGTTGATCATTTTGATCCTATCAGTTTCTTTGTCTACCTGAGGTTCTTGTGGAGCCACATCCTCTTGTACAGGACTTTCTTGAACTGGGGAGATAATAGGCACATGCTTGTAGAGTCTCATCTGTCTTCTTTGATTTGAAAAAGTAATTTTGCATCCTCTACCTCCTTTCTTTCCTTTGACAATTCCATGTCAGCCAGTTCATGTCACACCCCCGCTAAGAGCGGAAACACGAGGATGTAACGAGACGGGAATCGTCATAACACATGGTAAGCGATAGAGATGCAAATATAATAATGATGACAAGCGTGTCATGACGACACCCGACAACAAGGGGACTTGTGTCATGGCTAGTCGGTATTCACGACAACATAGCCATAAGCATAAATATGATATAAGATTCACATAAACATAGATAATAACATTGTATGCAATTCCCACAACCCGGGAACAAGTTACAAAGTATAATGTTGTTTGAAACAGATACAACAATTGTTTTCAAAAGACCAAGTTTAGCCACAAAATGCATCCTAGGGTCTCCACTAAGGCAGCACACCTAGATCTTCAGCTAGCATGATCACCTGAAAAGATATGCTCAAAATGATCAACAAAATTGTTGGTGAGCTCGCAGGTTTAA
>BJCM01264012.1:0-13882 GCA_018326385.1 Flaveria bidentis
TTGAACTTCTCGAAGCCAAAATGCACATTTAGAGAACTTAGCATATAGCTTCTCGCTTCTGAGCGTCTCCAATACTTCTCGAATATGATCGGCATGTTCTTCTTCACTTTTTGAATAAATCAAGATGTCATCGATGAACACTATTACCGATTTATCCAACATCGGTCGATATACCCGATTCATAAGGTCCATAAAGGCAGCTGGCGTGTTGGTTAATCCAAAGGACATGACGAGAAATTCGTAGTGTCCATAACGCGTACGAAACGCTGTCTTAGGAATGTCTTGTTCTTTCCCTTCAGTTGGTGGTAACCAGACCGCAGGTCTATCCTTGAAAACCAGCTGGCACCCTGAATTTGATCGAACATGTCGTCGATCCTTAGTAACAGATACCGGTTCTTTACGCTCAGTTTATTGAGATCGCGATAGTCAATGCACATCCGCATGCTACTGTCTTTCTTCTTGACGAATAAAACCGAAGCACCCCATGGAGAGATACTCGGTTGGATGAAGCCCTTATCTAATAAATATTGCAACTGGTCGCTCAGTTCTACCATCTCCAAAGGAGTTAATCGATACAGTGCTTTAGCGACAAGCTGTGCTCCCGATAGCAAATCAATCTGGAATTCGATTTCGCAGTCAGGCGGCACACCAGTCAGGTCTTCAGGAAAGACGTCAGAAAACTCGCGCACTACTGGCACGTCTGAAAATTGTGGCTCTGGCGCATTCACATCTTTTACATAGGCCAAGTAAGAGCTACACCCACGTCTCAAGTACTTCTTAGCTGTGATCATCGACACGACCTTCGGTACACAACACACCTTATCCCCATGAAGTGTAACAGATCTTCCATCGGGGCGCTATTAAATGAATTACCCTCTTGCTACATACTATATTGGCTTCATAGCTAGCTAACCAATCCATGCCTAACACCACATCAAAACCTCCTAAGGCCATAACATGCAACCTAGCAGGGAACTTACAATCTTCTAACTCAATTAGGCAATCCTCAACCATCTCGTTACCTTAGTGGACTTACCAATGGCTTTTTCTACATAGAAAGGCTCATCTAACATTCTATTCTTATCATGCAACAAACGACAAAAGGCAGCAGACATAAAACTCCTACTAGCACCAGAATCAAAGAGCACTGAAGCATATTCATGGTCTACCAGAAACATACCTGAAACTACTTCTGGATCTGCATTGGCCTCCTCACGAGTTATGTTGAATGCCCTCGCCTTTGCCTTCAAACCGTCACCCTTTCCCTTAAAACCGTCACCCTTTCCCTTATCTCCAGCTTTAACCATTCCTGATCCTCCTGATTTCCCTTTCTTGCACTCCCTCCCCAAATATCCTATCTCGCCACACTAGTAACACTTCACCGCCTTCCAATCCCTAGCATAGTGGCCCTCGCCCCCATATTTAAAACATTTTCCAGTCCCAACTCTACACTCCCCTAAATGACCTTTTCCACTTTTTCTACAAGCACATCCTTCACCAATATTTCCCTGTCTCCCTAACTGATCACCCTCATCCTCTTCTCTGCACTCCTGAAGTTATCACCTCCGAACCTCTTCCCATTTCCTTTCTTGTTCCCATTCCATTTCTCCACCTTCTTCTGCACATGCATTGGTTCCCTCTCATCGTATAACCTCCCAGCTAAATCCACCACAGACCTAAACGTGCCTGTTCTGGCTGCAATCATGTGCCTCCTGATATCCACAGGCAAACCCTGTATATATCTTTTGATCTTCTTGGATGCAGGAGTCACCATGTCTGGCACAAGTCTTGCAAGCTCATTAAACTTGGAGGTATACTCTTGATGAGTCATGTTCCCAGCCTCCAAATATAAGAACTCCTTCTCAATCTTATCTAATTCCCGATTGGGACAATACTCCTCCAGCACTAACTCCTTCAACTCTAACCACCTCATTTTGGCTATCGATCGCTTTCCTTCAGCCTGGACAATATTGTCCCACCAGCACAACGCTGAGTCGACGAAAGAATGAGTGGCAAACTTAACTTTTTGATCTTCCCTACACTCACTAATTCCAGTACCACTTCCATCTCTCTGACCCAACGATGAGCGGCAGTAGCATTGTCGTTACCATTAAAGGTCGGGGGCTTGCACCATTAAAATGCCCTATAGTTGCACCCCTTAGTAGTCTCTTTTCAGACTCTTCATCACTGTCATCATCATGAAGTACCACCCTAGGGTTTGATGGCTCCTTTTTAGATTCTTTAGTCCTCCTAGTGGACTTCCTTGAATTCTTCTCATTTTCCTTCCCCTCCTTCACAGCTTTCTCCCCATCCCTAACTACTTTAATCACCTTAGTCACCACTGAGGGTAACACATTCTACATAACATTGTAGACCTCATCAGCGATAGCCTCCTTCACAGTAGATTTGCAGGTGGCTGATCCCTCCCCCTCCGGGTGACTATGGAGGTCCGACTCCTTGTGAACAGTCTCGGGAGGATTAGCTTTGCTTCGGGTGACACGTGGCTCAGTAGTACGCCCGCCATGAGCACCTCCTCAGGTTGCCTTCCCTGATTTTCTACCAGCCATGACTAATTCCTATAAGATTCAAACACCAAAATGGTTATTCAAGATAAGTGCTCGAATCATTATAAGTACGGTAAGTCCTTAATTACAGTGGCCAAGTGTGATTAACTACTTACCTTACTCTCCTATCCCAAGCAATCACTATCCTAAGACATGTCAGTATTCAAACCTAGAAGCACATAGAACATATAGCACACACACATAATCCGAATTTTACATGAAACTTTTACTTGATGGCACGTAGCTACTTGGATTGGCATCCTTCATTCGGTCCCATTTTTAGTTTACGTTTAGGTTTTGAAAACAGTTTACCCAATTCTCTTAAACTTTGCCTCTGATACCAACTTGTAAGGCCCCGTTCTCGGGAAGCCTCACAGTTGGTTAATCATAGCATAAAATCAGTTTAATAATAAAACATTGTAGCGGAAATAATTAGAAATTCATTTAAAACTTAGAAACCATAATGTACTCATACATTTGTCCTTTAATTGTAAACAAAACATCATACTTTTTCTTAAATTACAATAAAAGATTTCATAAATAGGAATGCCATCCATAGCTCCCCAAGTAGCTTTGTGGTGCCATCCTTAGCATCAGCATTTATCTGCCATCTATTATGCATAAAAGTCAGTTTTGCTGAGTGAATTCTAGTTTTAGGTAAATAAGGAAATATAACTTTAGCCATCAAATAATGACCACACATACATAATACATATCATTTCATCTTAATAAGCATGTTCATTATCTTTCATTCTTTCATATCTTTAGCTTCATCATAAACTAGATTGCACAAAGAAAGAGCTCCATATTGATTGACAACGAATGTCCATCCCTGTCGCTACACATCATCATGGTAGCTAACCCCCGACAGTTGATCCACACTGCAAGGCACATAGCCCGCTCATGAATACGGATCAATCATCATACATCAGACTAACATAAGTGAAGTCTATCATAGTGCTTGCAAGACTTTTCATCATCAAACGGGCCCAGGGGTAACATTCATTACGTTTCTCTTTTCATTAATATCGTCTTTCACTTTATTATATAATAATTAACATAATAAGTACACGACAAGCCAAGTACTAATCATCATAAAACATAACCGACCCTCCGCGGGACAGCGGGGGTTTGGGGGCGGCAACCCCTGATAGCGGGGTCCTAGGGGCAGTAACCCCTAGTGGGGTCCAAGGGGCAACAGCCCTGGCTGGGGCCAGGCTGCCAGGTCAGCGCGAAAAATTTTTGTTTTTAAATATTTATAACACATTTCCTTATAGAAAATCGATCTTCCCGTTAAAACCTCATAAAACTCGATCATTTAAAAACGTATATTTAGTATGCATAATAACCCCAAAGCATAGAAGACTTACAAATAAAGGGATCTAGAATCACTTGAATACCAAGACCAACTTCTAAACTAAGCTTACAAGGCTAGGATCACACTACACAACCTGCAGATAAGTTAACACTTAAAGGGGTTAATTTCTGCCTAAATTCGCTGCTAATTTCGCTGCCAGAAAAGCAGTTTCGCTGACAGTTTCGCTGCAAGTTTCGCTGACAGTTTCGCTGATAGTTTTGCTGACAATTTCGCTGCCAGTTTCGCTGACAGTTTCACTAATAGTTTCGCATGGCAGTTTCGCCCCAACTTTCATTGGATAACCTTGTCTACGAAACTACCTGTGAAACTATAGTTTCGCAAGAAGTTCTCATAGTTTTGTTGCTTGAATATGCAATTTCGCTGGATGCATATATAGTTTCGCAGATCACATAAAAATTACGAACCAGCCCGTTTTTAACCCAAAATCACAACGTTTTACGTCCCAACTCTTAGTTTATCATCCATGAGGCTATATCTAAGTTTTTTTACATGTTTTCATACGTAAAAATGTGACCTTTATGCGAATCTTTGAAACTTTTCTAAACCCAAAACCCTAGAATCCGGGTTTGATCTACAGAAGGGTTAGAGGCCGATTCTTACCTGGATTTGTTGCTCCTTTCTTATGCTTTGATGCTCAATTGTTCAGATTTACAATCCTTTAACCTTTGAAGCTTCAAATATTGAATTTTCTTCACTTTCTCTCTCTACTTTCTCTCTCTACGAATTTTGGTGGCTAGGGTTCAAGTGTGGAAGATGGTGGCTGATTAGGTGGGTTTGAAGGCTGATTATGGGCCATAAATCACTTAGGCTCTTGCCCATAAGCCTAATTAGCCCATAACCCATTTCCTTCCTTTATTAAATACCCACAAATTAAGCCCATTATCCTCGATGACTCGTTTAGACTTTTCGGGGTGTTACAGAGCCTCAGCCTGTTAATGTTCTTCCAAAATTTCTGCAATAGCTACAAGGCTTGTAGGATCATCCTTTTTGCTTTGCTTGATTGGCTCTTCTTCTATCATAGGCCTTTTCCCTTTGCCTTTTCTATTAAGTAGTTCCTTTTTCTGGTATATGTTTGCATGGATGGACTAGAAGAGGTTTCAGTCTATTCAGCTTCTTAAGGCAATTTTTCAGCCTTTGGTTGTTCTTGTTCAGGAAGGTCAGCAGCTGATTCTTCTTTCTCTTGCTGCTCTTCACATAATATTTTTATCAGCTCCTTTTGTTCTTCAGTGAGTGACATAGTAGGTACTAGTTGTAAGCTCAATTCCTTCTCAAGAGGGACAGGAGATTGAGGAATAACAACTATGGGTTTAACAATAGTCCTCCGTTCAACTATGAAGTCCCAAAAATCATCATCAATAATAAACTCTTCAGCTGTGAAGCTATCTAGAGCTTTGATCATGTCACTGAATTCAGCCTCTTCAATGTGAACATCAACTGATTTCTCTGAGTAAACAACCAATTCCAAGCTAGACTCTTCATTCTTTGTCTTGCTTGTTTCTTCTACCTTTGTAGTTTTAGAAAGTTTCATCCTTTTAACATGAGGAGAGTCATCACCACTCTCTGTTGATGAACTCTTAGAAGTAGTTTCTTTCTCACTGTCTTTTCTTACTTTTGCTTCAACTTCTCTTTTAATTTCAACCAACATTTCTAGCTCAGAGACTTTTTTGCTTAAGCTTTCATTCTGATTCTGCAAATTGATAATGATTTCAGCCTATTCTTCAATCAATTCTTCTTGCTCTTCCATAGCAATTGTCTGTATGGCCAAAGTGTCCACATGACCACTTATTTCTTCTCTTGATTGTTGAAAAGCAGCTCCTAATTTTTCAATCTCATTATCCTTTTCTTTCTTTTCTGCTTCATATCTTTCTTTCATTTCTTTCAACTCAGTCTCCTTCTCATCAAGCTCCAATAGTAGTCTTGAATGATGCTTGATCTTCTGTTTAGTAATCTTTCCATCTTTGCTACCTTTTGCATAAGTTCAGAAATGAGCTCATCCTTCTCATCTAGTTTGTTGACACCAGATTCTGCATAGCTTTCTAAAGGAGCAGCCTCAGAAGTGACATTCTTAACATTCATTGGGCTTGGGTGATCCTCCTTATTAGATGATCATTTGGATTTCTTTGAGGAGCTGGTAGATCACCAAACTCAATAGGCTCTGTAGTAATGGGAGATGGTTGGGTGGATAAAATGTGTGAATGATGGATTGGAGATATATGTGTGGAGGTGATAGGTTGTGTTTAGGGAGATAGTATTGGTGATCTATGAGGTGATGGTAATGGTGATCTTTGGGGAGATGGTATTGGTGAGGGAACAAAAGGTGATGCCATGTCATGAACATGAGGTTCAGTGTGAAGATCACCCCTTACATCCACATGGGGTGACACTGACCTATTTTCTTCATCTTTTGCTTCAACATGCTCATCAGCAGTTTGCTGATCATGAGCAGCTGGTTCTTGAATTTGCTCATCAACCGGAGCCTCTTGTTTTTCACCTTGTTCATCAGGATTGATTTGTTGAAGCATCCAGGGTAAAAGAGGTGAGTGAGCTCCACTATAGAAGTTCCTTGGATCTTTCTTTTTGATATATTCGTAGGACTTTGCATCATAATGAGGGATGTCCAAAATAGGTCCTTCAGCTACTATATCTGGGAAAGCTTCATTGATCAAACATTGAATGAACCTTGGGTACATCAGGAACATGTATCTTCTTTCTTCCTGAATTTTGGATACTAGACCATTGAACACATAGACAGACATGTTAAATGGCCTATTGGTGCATAAAGCACATATTCCTGATGAAGTGATCACATGGATATCATTCCATCCTGTCTTCCTCTTGGACAAACAATGTTAATAGAGGTGAATCGGAAACCTCCATTGTAAGTCCACTAGTCCCTTCACTATTTGCTTTCCTTCATATCCACCTTCATAACTAATATCAGCAAAGAAGGTAGTGATATCATCATCATCAAGCTCAATAGGAGTGTTTGCATCATCATTAAATTGTAGACACTGTCTCAGAGTTTGTTTAGTGATGGTCAGAGAATGGTCATCATCAATTCCCTTGACAAAGTCTTCTCACCATCAACATATGCCACAGTAACAGTACCCTAGAAAGACCTTATGAAGTTCTCATAAATAATAGGTCTAACTGTGATGGGATGTGCAACTCTTGTAGTAGAAATGAATCTGATCATGTCTCTAAGTCCTTCTGCCTTAGGTACATCAGGGTCAAGATAACCGCTGACATTATGGAGCTTGCTCCAGATGAGATTAGCCATGTACCCTGCATTAGAGGCATATGAGTTAGATTGATGAAAATATATTTTGTACATTATGCAAAATTCATCAGTTTGACTTTTGTTAATCAAAGATGACTGTTTGAAGGTATTGTTCTATAGGAATCGCTTCAAATTGTGATGTTATCAAGAATAATCATTGTTATTTTTTTTGTTTTTCATGTTTGAAGAGATGATTTTTGATGTTATTAACCGTTAATATGATTTTATTTCAAGATTTGATTTCAACATTTCGACTTTTCATCATGCTCTATTCATACGATGAACAGGACTTTGAAGTTTCCTTGTTGAGTGGTATTCTTCTTAGCTTGCATGTTCATTGAAGTCAAAATGATTATCCTTTCTTAAAATAAGTCTGATTTTGAGTGTTTTTTATTAACCTAGGGTTCTAAGTTCATTATCAGTCCAAATGTCCGACATTTTAGGTTACACAATGTTAAAAGTTTCACCTTTTGTTCGAGACTAATGTTGTGTAGAATCGAAGTTGAGGACAGATTAGATGAAATGAAACTAAGATCTTTGGTTGTTAAAGATGATGATGATTGATGAAGATGAACAGTGTTTTTTGCTCGTCGCACTTTAAAGTCTCTCAAATTTGAAAAGTATTAAATGACCTTTTGAACTTGCTTTAAATAGTCAAATAATAGCATTTACAAGTTTTTCACAAGTTTCAATACAAATGAGGTCACATTTTAATTCACTGTAGCAAATATGGAAAGGTTTTTAGAAATCCGTATTTGTTTACTGTTGCAAATGCGGAAGAGTAAAACTTAAGAATTTGGTCATGCGCATTTCTGTGCTGTAGCAAATGAGGAAGTGAATTTCGTTATCTGTATTCGTGTACTGTAGCAATTGTGGGAAGACAAAGTTAATCAACATTTGTGCACTGTAGCAAATGCGGTTTGTTGAACTTTGTTTAGCATTTGCTCACTGTAGCAAATTGCAGTTGATCAAACTTGTTCAACATTTGCTCACTGTAGCAAATGTGGTTTGTCAACGTTGATCAGCGTTTGCTCACTGTAGCAAAGGCGCAAGAGTAAAATTTCCACATTTACTTGATCATCATCCATGGTGACAGAAGATATTAAGCACTTGTTTATTCATTTTGAAAGTACATGTAAAGTGAAGTACACATATCCACATTGACAAATGCAGTAGAACACTTTTGTTCCGCATAGGTTTTTGAAACTTCAAACTTTTCATGTATACTTGTTAGACACCAATGCGGTAGAGTAAACTCTTTGTCCGCATCTTAACATAAACAGTTACTCGCATCGGTTATATGCATGGGTTACCTTCACCCGCATTAACCAATGCACTTACCCGCATTAACTTTTGAACTTATTCAAAACTTAATGTTTCTGTTTTTGTTTTTCTTGTTATGAAGAGCTATCTTTAGTTGAATTATCTTATGAAGTTGTTGTCTGTTGTTGGGTTTATCAATTCTTGCTTGGATTGACTTGTATGTCAGAAGTGATACAAGTTTCCCATTGTTTGACTGATCTTGGACTTATTATGCTTCTAGGAATCTGCAAAGCTGAGATACTATGGTATAACTTTTGTACCAACACAAACATTTTCTATTTGATTTGTTTTTTAAGTTTTAATAAAGTAATCTAAGATAGTAAATATCTATATAACCTTAATAAAAAATTTTAAATTACTCCCCCTAAAGTTTATATCCATATCTGGATAGAAACTTTAAAGATTTAAAACCTTTTGAATATAAAATAATTTTGATTATTAATAATGAAGAGAAGTATATCTTTTGTTAGGATCATATCAATCTTACAATACACATGTGCATCATTTATGATAAAATGGACATGTTTATGAACTTGTTGATTGAAGGTATGTTTGTCCTCTTAAACTCATACCAAGTTGATATTTTAATGCATGTGACATTTATCATGTTTTGGTTGATTTAATTATTCAATATGTACCTCACACACAGAAGCATGCAATGATCAACCATCCTTATGTAATGCATCGTAGAACTTTTTCACAACTTTCTTGACCATGTTACTTAAGTTATGAGATCACATTTTCACTGATCCTCATTGGGATTCTTTTACTTTGATCCTTTTTATGATGATCCACATTTGGATTCTTTTCACTTCACTTTGGAAGGTGATCCATGATTGGATTCTTTTGTTCATTCACATGGAATGTATTGTTTTTGTAGATTCATCCAATTTGGATGTGTTCGTCATTGGGAATCTTTTGGATCAGTACATCTGCACTATGTGCTTGTTTTATCAGGTCTTTGCTCAGCAAAACAGAGATGAATCTTGATGTAGGTGAAAGTGATTCATAAAGTATCATTTCTTGTTGTGTTTATGTTACTACACATACATGCACTTAGATAAGCCAATACATACAGTACTTTAAGATGAGATTTTCACCATTGAACAAGACTTTAACTGATCACAACATGTATTTTCTCTTCCAAGTTGAGCCTACCAACACATCTAGTAAGTCATTTCAGTCTTTCAAATTTTGAAATTAAGCATAGTGAAGGATATAATGACTGTATTTATATCATTTACCTAATATTCTTTTCTTCATTAAAATTGACTTCTTTTTGTGATTTTCTAATGTTTTTTTAATTGTTTTTGAAGTTTTTGATTTATATTATTCAAGGTTAATCATGCCAATTGATTGAACTAGAAATTCAAACCTACCAGGTTCAATTGCCTTAGTGAATAAATCAGCCAATTGATTTTCAGTGGGAACTTGAATTAATTTGATTAACTGCTTTTCAGTACAGTCTCTCAAAAAGTGATAATAATTTCAACGTGTTTTGTTTTTGAGTGCTGAACTGGATTATTTGTAATGAAAACAACTGTAGTGTTGTCAATGTGAATTGGTGTATGCAGGAAGTTAAAACCATAATCAAGCATCTGGTTTTGAATCTAGAGGACTTAAGAGCAACAAGGAGATGCTGTAATATACTCAGTTTCTGTCGTTGAAACAAATACATTTTTCTGCTTCTTGCATTGCTAGGAGACCAGTCTGGGACCAAGAAATTGAAAACCTATAGAAGTGGATTTCCTATTGAAGTTGCATCCTCCATAATCACTGTAGTGAAGGCATAGAGATTGAAGTCTCCTTCATTTGGATACCATAACCCAAGAGCTGGTTTGCCCTTAAGATATCTAAATATCCTCTTGACAACATTTACGTGAGATTCCTTAAGATGAGCTTGATATCTGGCACACACACAAACACCAAACATAATGTCAGGCCTACTGGCTGTTAGATACATAAGTGAACTGATCATAGATCGATAGTGAGTCTGATCCACTGATTTGTCTTCTGGATCAGGTCCAATCTTCACTTTAGTATCCACAGGAGTTCTGATAGACTAACAGTCAGCAAAGTGAAATTTCTTGAACATTGTTTCCATATATTTCAATTAATTGATGAAAATTCCATATGTTGTTTGTGGACTTGCAACCCTAGAAAGAAAGTGAGTTCCCCCATTACACTCATTTGAAATTTTGAATGCATAAGGTCTTCAAAGTCTTTACAGAGTTGCTTGTTTGTTGAGCCAAATGTAATATCATCCACATAAATCTAGACTAGCAACATGTGTCTTCCTCTTCTCTTTCTGAAGAGAGTTTGATCAATCTTTTCTCTTTCATATCCATGTTCAAGAAGAAAAGATGATAGAGTCTCATACCACTTTCTTGGACCTTGATGAAGACCATATAGTGCTTTGTCAAGCTTGTACACCCTATGAGGGAAATCTAGATCTTCAAAGCCAGGTGGTTGACTCACATAGACTTCTTCGACAATCATTCCATACAAGAAAGCACACTCATATCCATTTGATAAACAGTAAACTTCATGGATGTTGAATATGCAAGAAAGATTCTTATTGCTTCCAATCTGGCAACAGGTGCAAAAACTTCATCATAATAAATTCCTTCTTCTTGAGTGTAACCCTGTGCCACTAGTCTTGCTTTATTTTTTATGACAATCCCTCTGTCATCATTTTTTTTTTCTGTACAGCCATCTGGTGCCGATAGGGTATTGTCCTCTGGGAAGGTCTACCGGTTGCAATACTTCTTGCTTCTTGAATTGCAACAATTCTTCTTGCATTGCTTCAATCCAGCTATTTTCTTGAAGAGCCTCTTTAATGTTTTTGGGTACTGTTTGACACAGAAAGCATGAGAACAAGCAGATGTTTGCAATACTTGACTTGCTTCTTATCACCTGTTCATTAAGTTCACCAATAATGCTTTCCACTAGATGATTCTTATGTATTCTGGTGGTTGGAATTTAGTCATGAGCAATGGTTACATCAAGATTGGAGACATTCAGATCATTATGGTGAGAGGCACGTTCATCTTGTAATGTTGGGGAGTTATGAAGATAATCAGATTCTCTTTCAGTGACTGCTTCAGCATCAACAACACTTTGATTGCTTCCATTATTAGATGTTCTTTCTATTTCAACTGGAGGAGTAGCTTGCTTTTGATTTCTAATCTCAATTGACAGATCTTTTGAATGTGATGGCAACAAGCTGGGACTAGCTTCAGTTGAAACACTTTGATTTTGAGATGGTTGTCTGACATGATCAACTTGGAGTGGAACATCTTCATACATTTGCTTAGTAGAGGTAGGAGGAATCAATGGAAAGTCATCTCTTCTTTCTACACCTGAAGAAAGTTCAACTGAATGTAGGTTTCCTGCATCAGACAAGTGAAATTGATCAAAAGATTTTGTAATTGAGTCAATATCAAACAACCAGTCGGGACCATTTGTAGATTTGGGAAATAAGTGTTCCTTTAATTGAACATTTGTTGATTTATCAATAATGTTTAATCGAGGATTAAATACTTTGTAAGCCTTTGAAACAGAAGAATAACCTGCAAAGAATCCTTCATCAGACTTGGATGAAAATTTTCCCAAATAGTCTCAGGTGTTTAATATTGAGATGGGACTACCAAATGACTTAAAAAAATCCAATAAATGGTTTTCTGTGAAACAACAATTCATATGGAGTCATGTTACTTTCTTTTACAATCAGAGTTCGATTTTGCACAAAGCACGATGTGTTAACTGCCTCTGCCCAAAAGGTAATAGGTAGTTTAGCACCAGCTAGCATTGTTCTTGCTGCTTCAATTAGTGTTCTATTTCTCCTTTCAGCTACCCCTTTTTGTTGAGGAGTTCTAGCTGCACTAAATTGATGAGCAATGCCTTTGGTTGCACAAAATGAACCCATATCATTTTTAAACTTAGTTCCATTATCACTTCTTATTGTTTTGACCTTATGATCAAGTTGGTTTTCAATTTTTGTGATAAAGTCTTTTATTATATGGGATGCCTCATTTATATGAAGTAAGAAGAAAACCCATGTAAATCTTAAAGTCATCAATAATCACCAAACAATACTGTTTCTTTCTAATACTCATAAGATGAGTTGGTCCAAACAGATCCATATGAAGTAGCTTCAATGGAGTACTGTTTGTGTTCACTAGCTTTGGTCCAAACATAAATCTTCATAAATCCATATGAAGATTTATGTTGTTTTCCTTGGAGGCACGCTGAACAGTGATCAACAAAATGAAATTGTTTTTGGGGAAGACCAATGATATGGTTTCCTTTGACCAATGTGTTCATGTTTTTAAAGTTTGTGAGCCCCAAGCTTCTATGCCAATGCTGAGACTCATCAAATGATGATTTTGAAACAAAGACATGTTTCTTCTATTGGTGTTGTTGAATTCAGGTTTAAGACATAGGTGTTATTCTTCCTCGGAGTCTTTAGGACAACCCATTCTTCTAAGATCTGAAATCCTGGTTTCAGAATGTAGCAATGAGTGTCGGTAAAGTGAGCTGAATATTTCTTGTCGTAGATTTGAGACATGCTTAGAAGATTGAAGTTTAGTTGTTCACAGTAGTTCACTCTATCAAACCTTAGCATCCCATTTGTCAAAAATCCTTCACCAGTAATTCTTCCACCTTGTGAATCTCATTCGAATGCCAAAGTAGTTCCTTGTATTTGCTTGAAATCATGAAGGAGGGAACGATCTCCAGTCATGTGTCGGGAACACCCACTGCCCACGTACCATAGGCTATGAGACCAATATAGATGACCCTGCAAGCACAAATGAACTAATTAGAATATGGAACCCAAGCCATAATGGTCTTGGGTTTTCCGTTCCTATCCATGATAGTGACTTCTTGATACATTCCTCTAAATTGTGATCTATTTAGAGGTGACCTGGGAGATTGCTTGTGGTATTTGATGGATTTTGTCACATGTAAAACACTAAGTTTAACCATTTAAACTTGAAAATGCAGCGGATATATGGTTTAAAGATATGGTTAGTAATCTGAAAATTTTAACCATTTCAAACATAAACAAAGCCCAAGAACAAGGATCAAATAAACATATGTGAAATAGTGTGCTATCAAAACAAAACAACAACCATAGGGTGTAAAAAGGAACAACCTTTCTTGTGTAAGTTGTTGAAGATGTATTAAGATGAAGGGGATGATGTTCTTGAGCTGCTAGCCTTCAAAGGAGAAGACCTCAAGCTTGTAATACCCACAAGCTCTTCAAACACCTAGCTAGTTAGGGAGCTTCACACCAAAGTTCTACACCAAGGGACCTTCAAAACCGAAAATTTC
>BJCM01264016.1:0-22181 GCA_018326385.1 Flaveria bidentis
GAAGATGATGTTCTTGAACGACCAAAACACCAAGGAGAGGTGTCCTCAAGCTTCCATACCCACAAGCATGAAGTAAAGCACCTTTTTGCTAGGATTTGTACACCAAAACAAACCAAAGAATCTGCTGAAACACCTTTCAGCCATGAGACTTTCTTCCAAAAGAGAGAGTCTTGTTCTTGTGGTTTTTGCATGCAAGAGAGAGTGAGTGGTTGAGTGTGGGACTAGTAAAGAGTGTCAACTTACAAGACTTGAAATGGACCAACCCCATAAAAGAGGGGGTGGCCGAATGGTATTCAAAATGGGGTTCTCCCCAAAATTGGGGCTTGGGGATTTATCATATCATCACAAACCAGACCCTATTAGGTAGTTAAAGTCCCATAAAACCAATTTTACAAGGATAAAAGAATCTAGTCATCCACATATCCAGCTCTAGATGCTAATCTTGGGTTTGTTAGACACATTATCAAAGTTGTTTAACCATTTAAACATGAAAAACGCAGCGGAATAGAAACTTAATATTATGATTTGTAATTTGAATATTAAGGCATAATACTTGGCAATAACAAGCCCAAGAACATAGTATCATATATATGTGTATGAACTAGCTATCAAGAAGAAATAACAACCAAAACAACACCCATGATGCTACCTTTCAGGAGCTGCTAAAAACGTGAGATATGAGGAAGAAGATGATGTTCTTGAACGACCAAAACAACAAAGAGAGGTGTCCACAAGCTTCCATACCCACAAGCATGAAGTAAAGCACCTTTTTGCTAGGATTTGTACACCAAAACAAACCAAAGAAGCTGGTGAAACACCTTTCAGCCATGAGACTTTCTTCCAAAAGAGAGAGTCTTGTTCTTGTGTTTTTTGCATGCAAGAGAGAGTGAGTGGTTGAGTGTGGGACTAGTAAAGAGTGTCAACTTCCACAAATTGAAATGAACCAACACCATAAAAGAGGGGGCGGCCGGATGGTATTCAAATTGGGGTTCCCCCTAAAATTTTATTTCCATTTTATTCTAACTATTCACTAATATAAGTTATGTAATTAACCTTTTAATTATATAACTCATACACACTTTTTTTACTTGATGTTATTTAACCAATTTATATAACATTACAAGTAATACCCATGAACAAAATATCCTTATAATTTGTTCTATCTCATATTCAATTTATTTGAAAAACCCACATTTCTAAATTGGAGAAATTATTTAATTTCATGATCATATCATCAATTAAGTATTAATTGGTGTTTTCTAAGCTTGTTATTGGGAATGACCCGACATGGATCATAGCATACTAACCACATCAATATTCTATGTGTCTTAGGCATAAAGAATCCAACATCAAAGGCTTTAGTGAATAAATCAGCATGTTGATTTGTTGTAACCACTTTGACCAACTTAATCAAACCCTTTTCTGAGCGACCTCTCAGAAAATGATATCTTATCTCAATATGTTTTGTTTTACTATGTTGCATAGGATTAGCAATTATAAACACAGAAACAGAATTGTCTATGGAAATTGAAGTTTGAAGGATATTGTAACCATAGTCAAACAATTGGTTTTGCAACCAAAGGACTTGAGAGCAACAAGCTGAAGCAGCTATGTACTCAGCTTCAGCTGTGGATACAGATACATTGGTTTGGTTCTTGCACTACCATGATACTAGTCTTGGTATGATGAATTGACATCCACAAGTTGTGTATTTTCTATTGTTGTTGTAGCTTGTTTCAGTTGCGTATCATAAGGAATTAGAACAACTGCTTCAAATACAGTATCGGGAAGTACCGCTTGCGGAACCTCAATATCCACTAGTTTATTAGCTAAAAGGCAATTGGCGCATACAATACGCCCAGTCGCTTCTCGTGGATTTTCATAACCCTGCTGTGCAAAAATGGGATATGCGTTCGAAATGGATGTACACCATCTTTTGGATACCAAAGACCAAGTACTAGTTTTCCTTTTCAGATATCTAAAGATCCTTTTCACAACATTTAGATGAGATTCTTTTGGATCAGATTGGTACTTAGCAAACACACACAACAAACATAATGCCAGGTCTACTGGCAGTTAAATACATAAGAGATCCTATCATTGATCTATATAATCTTTGATTAATAGATTTTCCTGAAGGATCAAGTACAATCTTTTCAATTGTCGAGGCTGGTGTTTTGCATGAATATGCATGAGCAAGATTATACTTCTTCATTATTTGATGTATGTATTTGTCTTAATTAATGAATATTCCATCTATCTTTTGATGAACTTAAAGACCAAGAAAGAAAGTTAATTCTCCCATTGAGCTCATCTAAAATTCTGATTTTCATCAATTCTTTGAAGCTTACACACAATCTCTTATAATGTCATCAACATATATTTAAACAACCAAGAGATTCTGATGTTCTTGTTTGAGGAAGAGAGTCTGATCAATGGTTCCCCTTTTGTAGCCATGCTTGAGCAGGAAAAATGATAGTGTTTCATACCACTTTCTTGCTGCTTGGTGATGACCATACAAGGCTTTATCAAGCTTGTATAACCTGTGTGGGAAATGTGGATCTTCAAAACCAGGGGTTTGTGAAACATAAACTTCCTCATCAATTTTCCAATATAGGAATGCACACTTGACATCCATTTGATACACAGTGAACTTCTTATATGACGCAAAAGCTAGGAATATTCTTTTGGCTTTAATTCTTGCAACTAGTGCAAAAACTTCATCATAGTCTATTCCCTTTTCTTGTGCGTATGCTTGACAATCAACCTTGCTATATTAATTACGATAATGCATCTATCATGCAATTTATTTTTGTATAGCCATCTTGTTTTAATAGGATGTTGACCTTGAGGTAAATCAACTAGAGACCATAATTTTTGCTTTCTAAATTGTTGAAGCTATTCTTGCATAGCTTCGATCTAGCTATTGTCCTTTAAAGCAGCAGTAATGTTTGGAGGAGCCACTTGTGAAAGAAAACAAGTGAAAAGATAAATGTTGGTAGTACCACTTTGGATTTTTGTAGTTCTCTTTATAGGATCTCCAATGATGTAGTTGACTGGATGAGTCTTATGGATCCTTGTTGATGGAGTTGATTCAACTGGAATAGATGATTCTAAGTTAGTCATATCCATTGTTGCAGACTAATCCAAACTAGGTTGAGAGTTTAGGAAGTAATCAAAAAGTTCAGCATGTGGTATTGAATGATCTTCTGTAGCTTGAATATAAGTTGCATCATAAGTGTTTTCTGTAGGAGCTGTAGGAACATCTCCGGAAACCTCTTGCTCTTCCGTAGGAGTTACAGGAACTTCTCTAGAATTATTTTTATTGGATCATGTAGAAGGCTGATGCAACCAAAACCATTTCACTTAGTTTATTTTGGTGAAGATAACAGAAGACTTCCGAAGCTAAAATGGACTTTCGAAGCAAATAGAGTCTCTTCTGAAGTTTAAGGAAAAGATCAACTTCTAAAGACAAACTCGGCTTCCAAAGACAGAAGTATTCACTTTCGAAGATCAAGTCTAAGAAGTAAAGATGAGAAGACTACTTCTGAAGTTTGAAGAAAAGCACAAGTCCTGAAAGCATTAGAAGAAGCAGCCTTTTCCGAAGTATAAATGGCTTGAGAAAAACAAGTTCTTTGGAATCCATTTAACCTTCGGAAGACACTGCTATGAACCACTAGACATAAGTATGGTATCTGACAATTCGGGGAAGACACCTGAGATACTGCATGGCGCTTTCAAAAGCCATGTAGTTCACCTTACTTTATTCTACTGTTCACCTTTTGTTAGATAACATAGTTGCCAACTTTAGTTGGTGACAAAAGGTAAGTCTTGGACATGTCATGACTACCATATCTTAGATAAGACATTATCTAAGATACCTTAACTTTAGCACTGTAGTATTTGCTTCAGTTATAGGATTCCAGCTGGTATCAAAGTATATCCGGCTGTAGGTAGTATTATTTATAGTTTCTCATTGTAACTAATAAAAAATGCTTGTAAGAGTCTTGTAACAATTTGAGTTGAGAAGCAATATATGCAAGTACCTTGAAAATTATGTTTCTGTGTTCATTGTTACTTATTATATTATTATCAACTCTTAGGCACTCTCACTCATCCGAGTGTTGTTTAAGTGAGTTTGAGAGAAAAACAAAGTGTTTTAGTGACACAAACCGATCCTGCATTTTTTCTCTTCTGTTGGAGTCACAGGAACTTCTCCGGATGATAAGTAAGGGTTTGAAACATTTCCAATGTTTTGTTGTATTCACTTGAGAGCATGGGCCGGTTGCAGGGACAACATTCACATCTCTGGATGCAAAATATACATCGGCAGATGCAGTGTCAATAGCTACTGCTGAAGTGTTTCTATCTGATGATGTGTGAATTCTCGGAGGATTAGCAGATATTGTCACTTCATTCATATTACGTGGAACAAATGGATAACATCCGTCATCAGATCTTGCATTGTTCAGATAATTATAGTTAAATGACTCTATTAGAGCATCTATATCAAACAACCATGATGATCCTTTAACTGATATAGTAAATATAGATTCATCAAATGATACATTAGGAGTTTCTTCCATAATGTTACGTTGTGGAATATAGATCCTATAAGATTTAGATGTTGAAGAATATCCAACAAAGAAACCATCATATGTATGGTTTTCTTTTTCCTAAAATTTTTCCTAATGATTCTTTTATATTTAAAACTGATACATGACACCCAAAAACTTTAAGATATCCTATGTATGGTTTTCTTTTAAATATAATCTCATAAGGATTTTTGTTATGTTCTTTGACAATCAATGTTCTGTTTTGAACATTGCATGCACGATTCACTGCCTCAACCCAAAAGGTGATAGGTAATTGTGAATCAGGTAGACTTGTTCTGGCTGCTTCAATAAGAATTCTATTTCTTCTTTCAATAACTCGATTCTGTTATGGAATTCTTGGTGCATTGAATTGCCTTGCAATACCTTTGTTCCTACAAAAGGAATCCAAGTCAAAATTGACAAAAATCAGTACCATTGTCACTCCTAAGAGTTTTAACTTTTGTATCAAGTTGAATCTCAATCTTGATTACAAAGTCCATTAATTTTTTTGATGTTTAACTCTTTTGTTTTAAGAAAAACACCCGTGTAAATCTTCTGAAATCATCAACTATCACCAAACAATTTTGTCTTTTCCTAATGCTCATCATATTGGTAGGACCAAACAGATCCATGTGAAGCAATTTGAGAGGTGTAGTATTAGTATTCATAGTTTTTGATTTATGAGACACTCTATGTTGTTTTCCTTTGTAACAAGAAGAACAATGAGTTGAGCAATAAAACTCTTTCTTTGGTAGTCCAATGACTAAGTCATTTTTCACCATTTTGTTCATGTTCATCATGTAAGAATGGACAAGCCTTTTATGCCACAATTGAGATTCATCTTTTGATTACTAAGATAGGAGGCATGGTTCATGTCTTGTGAGTGAGGTGTCAATCATATCCAAAACCTAAGTATTACCTTTTCTTGATGGTTTAAGAAGCACCCACTATTCTGGAACAGAAAAAACTAGCTTAAAAATGTAATAGTTAGTGTTATCAAACAATGTGGTATAACTTTGATCATAAATTTGAGACACACTCACTAAATTATACAGTAAATTTTCACAATAATTTACTTTCTCAAACTTAGGTACACCATTTATTACCATTCCTTCACCAACAATTTTACCTCGCTTCATATCCCTACCAAATGCCAATATTTTTATGTTTGAAGTTATGGAGAAGTGAACAGTTTCCTGTTATATGCCTGGAACAACCACTATCAACATGGCACTTGTTGTCAGCTCTCCAATATTATTCCTGCATTCAGAAATAAATCAGTTTGAATTGACAACCCAACCCTTGATGATCTTGAGTTTGCCAGTAGCATCTAAAATAGTAATTCCTTGATGAATAAGTCTTTAAGTTTCAGTTTTAGTTTTGCTTGATTCATTCTAAGTTGTTTTAGATGAGGATGATTTTGTTGAAGGAGATGTTAATGAGCTAAGTTCTTGTTTCTCAAATACTTCTTTATTCAACTCAAGTTTGTTCATTTGAGGCTTTGGTCTTGATAATGAATCTTGATTATTAAAGGTTTCATTATCTTTTGTTTTTGAAAGAGGTATATGAATTCCCTTCTCAAACTTATCAAAGAATGCATCATCAACCTTTGTTTACTTTTCAGTCATAACCACCCTTTTATGAGGTGTTTTTGATTACTGGAAAGTTGTTCTTTTCTTTGAAGGATGAACATCAGTGGATGCCTTTTCCTTTATTTTTGTCTTTTATTTTTGGTCATACTTCTTCAGTTTTGAACGTTTTTCACAATTAGTAGATTGATTGTCTGATTCAGATTTATCTTATTGTTTCTTCTTTGTGCCTTTTGTCTTGTTTCTTTTGTTGAAATAACATTCTTGTGTTGAATGGTTATTTTTCTTACAGATAGCACAATGTTTGTTGAAGTAGCAATCAGATGACATGTGATTGTTCATATTGCAAAATAGAACAATAACTACTAAAGTAACAATCCTTAGTGTTATGGTTTTTCATGTCATACCATTTGCAATACATCTCATCTCATTCTTTGTCAGAATCATTTAACTTCTTATGATTTGCCAACTTCTGATGCTTTGCATCCTTTTTCAACTTTGAAGTTGAATCTTTCTTTTTCGGTTAGAGCAGCTTTTGTTTATTTGTTACTAAATTTCTCTTCCGTAGATCATCCACTGAATCAGTATTAACTTCTATAGAGATTATATGAAGAGGCTGCTGCAACCCAAACGCCCAAAGTCTCTCCTACATGCTGCAGAAGTACATTAAAGAAGAATGCTTTGGAAGTTTCACAGATGTAATGGAATTATTCTAAGTGTGTAATCTTCCGAAGCCAAGACAATTATCTTCGAAAGCCAAAGATGAAGTCTTCCAAAGCTTCAATAGACAAAGTCTTCTAAAGCCAACACTTGATGACAGATTTCCTCTGAAGACTTTTAACAACATGCTTTATCTGATGTACTTTTTCATAAAGCTGGACCCTATTCCGCTGCAACTCTGTAAAGTCACCAACTTACATGAGTTGGTGAAAAGGTCCATGCTTTTTGTAACTATACATTGACGTCTTGAGTCTATAACTTTCTACTTCATGTACTTTATCCTTTTTGTAATAGATAAGGATGTGAGCTATGGCATGTCATAGTCACTAGTCAAAAGGTAATCTGCCTTTTGACTCTACAATTGATTTGTTTTGTGTCTAGTCAATTGTATCTAGTTGGCCTTAAAAGTATGGCCGGCTGTAGGATGTAGTACCAGTAGCTCAGGTTCTTGTAACTTTCTTTTATGCTTTGTAACTTTCTTTTATGCTTTGTAACACTTGTAATAGAACTTGAGAAAGCAACATACTGCAATCTTGAAACCATATACTTGTGTATCTTGATCTCTTGTTCTGTCTCTTACTTACTTACTTACTTGTGTTCTTAGTATCATCTATTCTGGTTAATCCAGTTCACTGTTTGATTAAGTTTAGTATGTTCTCCTCCTTGTGTTGTTATGTTGTAAGTGACCACACTTCACCGGTCCTGCATTTGGTATCAGAGCTTTCCAAGCTCTTGATATAAGATCTCACCATCTTTAGATCCCTCATACACACAAATACTAAACTTTTCTAATGGCAGCCATTTCCAAAACTAATACGGAAAGTGGAACCATGAACTAGTCCCCACTAATCACTCTTGAAGACTTTGATACCTAGTGCCTAAGAATGGAAGGTTTCATCAGGTCTCTAGACTCAAGAATGTGGGAGTCTTTTGAGAATAGACCTTACATACCATACATCCCTTCTGCTACTGGTGGTGGTTTGATCCCTAAGGTTTTTACAGACTACTCAGATGAAAATAGAAAGAGAGTAGAGATTGACCTGAAGACCATGACAACCCTTCAGACTGCTCTTCCTAACTCTGTATACAGAGGTTTCTAGAAATACAAAATAGCTAAGCAGTTGTGGGATGCATTGAAACTGATGTATGAGGCTTCCTCTGAAGCAAATGAGAACAAGAAAGATCTCCTGAAGAAGAAGTTCAAAAACATCACATTCAAAGCAGGTGAAACTATGACTCAACAATACTTCAGGTATGTTGAGATTGTGGATACCCTAGTGGATGGAGGAGTTGTTCTTGAGAACAGAGACATTGTAAGGAAGTTCATGTCCTCACTTCCTAGGAAATGGACACACTACTGTGTGGTTATCAAGAGGACTGAGAACCTAAAAACTCTCACCTTGACAGAGTTATATGGGATTCTAAGTAGCTACCAGATGGAAATGAACATGCAAGGTTCATCTGGGAACTCCAATAATCAAATGGGTTTAGCCCTTCATGTGGTTGAAAGGGAGAGCATAAAACCTCAACATTATCTCATATGCTAGCCTGAAAACTCACCAAAGGGTCCTTTCATTACCTTCCCTGAGACACCATGGGAGAACTACACTCAAAGTAGCCCATTCAAAGAGACAAGTTCTTCTCAAGCCTTTATGTCTTCTGACGAAAGTTGTGGCAGCTTTCTTTTCACCCTTGAAGACCTGGACTGTATCCATCTAGATGATCTAGAGAACATGGAGTAGTCCAACATATAGATCTTCTCACCCACAAAGGCAATAAGTTCTACAACCAGACTAGAATGAAGTTTCCCAGTAATGCAACCAGTGGAAAGTTTGGGCTGGATAAAAGCAAAGTCACGTGTTACAACTGTAACTTGATGGGCCACTTTTCTAGGGAGTGTAAGGAACTAATAACTAATTATGGCCAAGGACAGTCCAGACCAAATTACACTAACAAAGCTATCCTGAATGAGAAGCCAAAGCAACAAGCTGCTGTTGCTATTGAAGAAGGAGGCTTTGACTGGAACTTTCAGGTGGAAGATGCTTTTCCAAACCAAACACTGATGTCAGATCATGATGAAGCCAAGGTGTTGGAAAATCTTTGTACCCCTAAATGCATTGCTAAAGTTAACATGTACAGTACCTACAACTTAGAAATAAGATCAGATCTTGAGTCCTTAAACATATTAAAAACTGATTTTAGAAAGTCTGAAAGATGATAATAAACTAAAGATATAAGACTTAGAGAAAACTATTTCAGTTCTAAAACATGAGCATTCAAACTTTAGGACTCAGATCAAGGATCTTATAACTAAGCTGACTGAGTGCTGGGCTGAGCTTGTGATAAGCAAAGCCAAGGCAGCAAAATGTGTTCTTAAAAAAGAGACCTTCAAGAACATGATATCCTCATCCCTGTACAACAAAGTGTGCTATCAAAACAAGCAGGGACTAGGATCAAATAAGATAGATCCTCCACACATAATCTTGTCTGTAAGATCTCCTAGGTGTGGAACTTATGAAGATGAGCTTCCTCCCATAGATCCTTTAAGTGAAGAGGATGAAGAAGTGATAGTGAAGAATCTCTCTAAGAAGAGTGAAGAGGAGGATTTTTAGAAGGTCGACTATCCTTCTGAGGAGCAGAAGAAGGTTATGATGACCAAGTTAATGAGAAAGAACTTGATCAGAAAGAGCAAAAGAAAAGCTAGGAAGGCTCTGGAGATCAAGGCTACTTTTGACTGTAAGTAGAAATAAGTTTTTATAACTATAGGGTTTGAAGTAGTAAAGA
This sequence comes from Flaveria bidentis, assembly GCA_018326385.1. Classification (NCBI taxonomy): domain Eukaryota; kingdom Viridiplantae; phylum Streptophyta; class Magnoliopsida; order Asterales; family Asteraceae; genus Flaveria; species Flaveria bidentis. The sequence continues at coordinate 9,689 of BJCM01264016.1, forward strand.
CTGATGACGTCAACCTACAATCTTTTGCTAAGAGTTCTGGTTCATGTTAAAATCATCTCAATACCAAGAAGAATACTGATATGTTGTGTACCATTGCTACGTAGTCTGGACCATCCAACTCCAAGAACAATTCTAACCCCAAGAGGACTGTCTCAGCATTTGCAAAGATGAGGGTGGAGAAAGGATATGACCAAAGTCATTCCTGTTCCAAGCAGAAGGCTCTTGGGAAGAAGAAAATATAGTTTGTCATGTGTGAAAGTACTGCTTATCTTGCTAAGGATTGTCCATAAATCCTAAAGGTACTCTTCACATGACCAAGACAAGGACTTCCAAGAGTTCCAAGAAGATTCAAGCTTCAGAAGCAAAACTTGTTTCCTTCGGAACCTCCAAAACTAAGAAGAAGGCAAGTGGAAAATTGCCTTCGGAAGAAAAAATGGTCTTGGAAGGAAGGAATACTTTCAAAGCACTAAAGTCTTCTGCAGTATTTGCAGAATCATCAGAAGGTAAGCTTCTAAAGTCTCAAAAGCTTCTAAAGTCTCAAAAGCTTCCGAAGTATTGAAGGTCAAGTCCAAGCTTCCAAAGGTGGTGTGGAAGTCTAAGAAAGACCAAAAGACTGAAATTTCTCTATGAACAATAGTTCAAGATCCTCTAAGCACAACCATAGGATATATTACTTTTACATTACCTTTTGTTTCTCTTATTGAGCCGAAGACAAATAAGGATTGGGTTTCTAAATTTAACTTATCATTTTCTTTGTGCAGCGACAACTCAAGACAAACAAGAATGTCTGTATTATTGATAGTGGTTGTTCCAGGCACATGATAGGCAATAGGTCACTACTCCAAAACTTTGAAAGGATTGATGGAGGACCAGTTGCTTTTGGAGGAGATGAAGGTGGTTACATTTTCGGAAGGGGCAAAGTCACAAATGGTAAGCTCAGGATTGAAAAGGTAAACTTTGTCAAGGAGCTTGGGTATAATCTTCTAATTGTATCCCAATTTTGTGATCAGAGTCATAACATGCTCTTTACTAAGCATGAGTGCATTGTTCTCAAGACCGGGGTGGTCATTCCTCATGAGCATATTCTGCTTAGAGCCCCCACGAAAGGGAACATGTATAAGATGGACTTGCAAGAAACCTCTCCCTCTAGAGAAGTTTCATGCTTGTTGTCTAAATCCAATAGTGATGTGTCTTTCCTATGGTATAAAAGAATGTGCCATTTAAACTTTAAGAACATGAATAAACTAATTATGAATGATTTGGTAACTATAATGCTAAAGAAAGAGTTTACAAGTGTTGATCATTGTGTTGCATGCCTGAAAGGGAAGCAACATAAGGTATCTCACAAGCCTAAGGAAAGAAACTCCATCACTACACCCCTACACATTTTGCATATGGATCTATTTGGCCCCACTAGTGTAATGAGTCTAGGAAGGACCTCTTATTGTTTAGCAATCACAGATGACTTTACAAGATTCACTTGGGTATTCTTCCTTAGAACTAAGGATGAGACTCTTGAGATTCTAATAAATTTCATCATAAAGATTGAGAATCAATCTGATCACAAGGTCAAAATCATAAGTTGTGATCAAGGAACTGAATTCAATAACCAAATCCTTGATACATTTTATGATGAAAAAGGTATTACAAGACAATATAGTGCTCCCAGGATAGGGTCAACCTCCCTCCTGCTGAATATCAACAAGCTTCATCTTCTAATCCACAATAGGGTCAACCTCCCTCTCTTTCTAAACCTGTGAGAGAGGAACACCGAACTGAGAAAGACAATGAAGATCAATCAGGTGTTGCAGGCCAGTCTTCTCAGTTAAAAGGAACAAAGAGAAAGAAAAGGATTGCTTCAAAGCCAAAGTCAAATAAGAAGAAGGTTGCATCCTTTTCTGAACCTCAGTATGAATTAGAAAATCCTGAGGATATGCAACCAGAGGATGCTATATCAACACCCACTCAAACAACTCCTCTAGCATTAGGAAGACGGATCCTGTCCTAGACATACACCAAAAATCCTGAAAGATGGCATGTCATCAGAGATCAAGGAGTTGAAGACATCTACACTTGGCAAGATATGTTTTTGTTGCCTCTACATGATCTCTTTGATATGAGATGACAGTTTGACAGTCTGAGGGATCCTGATCAACTCATGAAGAAAGGAATGGTCAATATTCTGATGAGGACTATTGATATCTGAAGTCTACTAGTGTTTTGGTATAATCAGCTATGGTAAGTTTGTAGAGATTATATGAAGAGGCTGATGCAACCCAAATACCAAAAGTCTCTCGTGCATGTTGCACAAGTACATTGAAGAAGAATGCTTCAGAAGTTTCACACATGTAACAGAAATATTCTAAATTTGAAATCTTCTGAACCCAAGACCAATATCTTCCGAAGACAAAGATGAAGTCTTCCGAAGCATCAATAGACAAAGTCTTCCGAAGCCAACACTTGAAGACACATTTCTTTCAAAGACTTTTAACAACATTCTTTATCTAATGTACTTTTCCATAAAGCTGGACCCCTTTCCGCTACAACTCTATAAATTCACCAACTTACATGACTTGGTGAAAAGGTCCATGCTTTTGGTAACTGTACATTGAGGTCCCGAGTCTGTAACTTTATACTTCATGTACTTTATCCTTTTTGTAATAGATAAGGATGTGAGCCATGGCATGTGATAGTCACTAGTCAAAAGGCAAATTGCCTTTTGACTCTACAATTGATTTTGTTTTATGTCTTGTCAATTGTATCCGACTAGCCTTCAAAGTATGGCCGGTTGTAGGATGTAGTATAAGTATCTTAGATTCTTGTAAATTTCTTTTATGATTAGTAACACTTGTAATAAAACTTGAGAAAACAATATACTGCAATCTTGAAAACCATATACTTGTGTATCTTGATCTCTTGTTCTGTCTCTTACTTACTTACTTGTGTGCTTAGTATCATCTTTTGCGGTTAATCCAGATCACCGTTTGATTATGTTTAGTTTGTTCTCCTCCTTGTGTTGTTGTGTTGTAAGTGACCACCCTTCACCGGTCCTGCAACTTCTACCGAAGTGGCTTTCTTCTTTCGAATATCCCGTTCTGAGGTAAGGTTCTTCTTCCGGTGATGATGAGTTGAAAGCCTTTTCTTTCTTTTTCCCATGGATGATTTGTGTCTTTCCTCAGCAGAGGCACACTTCTTATTTACTCCTTCTAAAGATTTTTGTTGTTGCTTTAGTTGTTGAAGACTTTCATTTAATTCAACTATTCTCTGGCAAATGGTCTTCAGCATGTTTCTTTGTTTAGGAAGGTACGACAGCTTTGTTTCTTCAAGCACTTTTGGAATATTTTTCTAAAAACAACATTCTTACCCTTGTTGAGAAGATCATCATCATGTTCATCAGAATCATCCAAGTCATCACACTCATCAAAGTCAAATTCTAAATTCATTTGATTAATATTGTCTTATTTAAAAGACTCAGTTTCATTCACCTCAGATTTATTATCAATGATTTGTTGATTAGAACTTGTTCTTATATTAGTGCTTGGCACAAAATGATTTGACAAGTTATTTTTTATTAATTAACGCAAAGGAACATAATTATTGTTAACAGGAGGTAGCATAGCATTATATCCCAACCCAGACCTGTTCTTTGATTCAATATGAGAATTTAATAATTTCTCATATTGCTGAGATGAAGGTTGAAACTTCTGAAGTTTCACTTCAGTTGACGCATGATCAGCCATGGATTTGGTTAAAGAAGTGGTGAGATGCTCAACTTGTACTTTTAAACTATAATTTTCAAAAACATTTTATCTATATCCTTTTGAAAAGAGTAATATTTTATTTGATATAGTTAATGTTCTCTTACATGAGATTCATTAAAAACATTGTTTCTTTAACTTTATCAGCCAATTGTTGAGCATGGACTTTATATCTCTCTACTTCCTCGACACATATTGATAAACAGAACCTGTCTCTTACCTCACATGCCATGAGTGGAACTTTATTTTCCATCTGAGCCATTAGAGTTTGAATTTCTTCCAAGACTTCCTTCTCATACATACTCCAGTCACATGTTCCATATTGAAGAATGATCAGCCCAGATTCTTTTGAGTTGCCTGTTCCTGCTAATGTATTAGTGGCTAGTGGGGATGAGTTGGTAAGTTGTGTCTGCCTAAATGATATTTGAGATGATGAAAGTTGTTTAGACTGATGTTGCTCATGTTGTGTTGAGTCAGAATTATGTTGATTGCATTCTCTAGAGAAATTTCCATAGAGATTGCACTTGAAACATCTTAACTTTGACTTATCAACACCAATCCGTGTTGATTTACTTGTAGCAGCCAAATTCTTGTTTCTTCTTAAAAATTGTTTGGCTTTATTAAGCCATTTTCCATTGTAGATCAATCTCCTCCACTACATCCAGAGGTAGTTCTTCCAAGTTTTATTGGCACATGTTGGAAGAAGTTAATAAGCTTCCTAGGTAAGCTTGAAAGTTTGAACTGAAATCTACAAAAGCTGCTTTTTGTTCTTGAGAGTCTAGAATGACAGTGATAGACTCTGATTGATTGTTGTTTGATGGTTTTTCTCATGATGTATCTCTTTGTTCATCAGTTCTTTCTTTCTTTGTTATTGACTTACTTTGATTAGATTTCTTAGGAGGTTTTGAAACATAAAAACTTACTTCCTCTTCATCTTCACTCAAAGTACAAGAGTTATCACCATCTGTTGGACATAAATGCACTTCTAGCACTTCTTGTTTCTTTAAAGTGATATGGTGATACATGAGTTCTCATACTCTTGTTTCTTGATTTATCATCCATTCAAGAGCCTCAACTTCAGCCACTAGAGTATCTAGTCCAACTGCTTTGAGGTCTGTGATGTTCTTGAACATGGATACTATTTGCTTCCAACTTTCTAGTAAAGTATGGAGCATTTTCTTGTTCAATTCCTCATTTGTATACTTCAACTCCAAAATGTTCATTTATGTAACAAGTTGCAGGAACCTGTGGAGTTGTTGAGGAATTGATTCAACCTCAATATGATGAAATGTTTCATATTGTGAATGAAGGATGTCTTTTCTAATGCTTCAAATTTCATCACTCCCTTCACAAAGTGTATGAAGAATCTTCCACACGAAATTTGTTGTTTTGTAATTTTCACACCTGATTCATATTTCCTCAGGTAAAGCCATACTATGCAAGTTATATGCTTTAATATCAACTTTAACCTTCTTAATATCATCAGGTGATAGATCTTTCAAGCTTATGGGTTGATTGTTATCATTCTAATCTGGCCCAATGGTGGCTAGAATATAAGGACCTTCTATTATTGAAAACCATAAGTCAGAATCTGTAAAATTTACATGATTCTTGAACTTGGTTTTCCAGGTTTTAAAATCTGCTTTTGTTTCCAACTTTGGAAGTTGGTAAGATGATCCACCAAAATTGCTCATGATTAGTTAAGATCTAAGTAGTTAACTAAAAAAATTGTTCAAAGGATATGAACAAGTTTTTGATGCTGATCAATAATTAAGATCTCCTATTCAATTGATTTGAATATAGAAATAAGTTAATCGAACAATGTACTACTAAATGACAAATAAAAAATCACACAACCTCTTTGCTCAGAAACATTAGATCTAATGAGTAAAAACTGACAAATCTAAAGAATTTTGAAAACAATTAAACACAACTAACACAGATAGATCAATCGATCTAGATCAATGAGCACTTAGCTCTGATACCACCTGTGAATCCAAGGATCACAATCAGGATTCATTAGTGTTTTTTGAAGACAAGTCAATGTTTGCGGAATTAACGTTAAACTGGTTTAATTGTTTGTATTAAATTTCAATATCCATAATGATTCAAGAATATGATGAACACAATGAATGAAACACAACTAATAATATGACAGAAATTCAAATCAAATGTATTTCATTAAAGATGTTAATGATTACAATTCAATGTATAATGAATGAACGAATGATATTGATTTTAGTGTTTAGTGATGTGATGGCCGCAAGGGTTTTGGTTTGTGTGATTTGATGTGATGTTTGGTTGTGAAGTTGTTGCTTGGTTAATTGTTGTCTCGACCGTCGTAGTCATCTTTGATTTGAAACCTAGGATCCATATTTATAGATAATAATGTTTCTGTTAAGGAAACACCAGATCTCTTGGGATTTGAATTGTTTCTGTTAAGGAATGATCGGATTTCTTGGGATTAGCATAATTTCCTTGTTGACTTGTAACACTTGTATTGTTTGAATACATATGTTTGGACTCTGAACGAATAGTCTTTTGTAGTTGATTGTTATTGCGTAGGAATCTTGTTCTTCCAAAGAAAACTTGTTCTTCAAATCTAGTTGTTCATCTGCAGAAGATCTTCGGACGTAATTTACTTGTAAGAAACATATCTACCGAAGAACAAAATGTTCATCCCTAGATGTTTCTTACACTTGGTGAATTTCAGAAATTCACCAATTATAATGTTTTACCTACAAACATACATAAATCAACAGATATATATGGGTTAACCTATACATTTGATGCATACACAATAATGAATTACAAGCATTCATTACGGATATTAATTCAAGTTCTATGCCTATACAAAATGGACTAGATCTATTGATCCTAGATCTAACACAGATAAAGCATGTCTGTCATATTCAGGAGGTTCTTGAGACATTGAGAAGGGAGAAGTTGTATGCCAACTTCCCCAAGTGCGCATTTTGGTTGCCCGAAGTCTAGTTCTTGGGTCCTGTAGTGAATCTTGAGTGGATTATGGTAGACCCAACAAAGGTGGAGGCGGTGATGCAATGTAAGTCACCAAAGACGCCATCCGAGATTCGTAGTTTCTTGGGTTTGGCGGGCTATTATAGGAGGTTTATTCAAGACTTCTCTAAGATCGCTTCTCCACTAACAAAGTTGACCTGGAAAGATGTAAAATTTGTATGGGGTCAAGCTCAAGAGATGGTGTTTGAGTAGTTAAATCCGAGGTTGACTCAAGCTCCTGTCTTGTCGTTACCCGATAGAAGCGAGGATTTGGTGGTTTATTTTGATTCTTCCTACTCGGGGTTAGGATGTGTGTTAATGCAGAGAGGAAAGGTTATAGCCTATCATCCTGATAGTTGAAAGTTCATGAAGTTAATTATCCTATACATGACTTGAGCTAGCAGTTGTGGTCTTCGCGTTAACGATTTGGAGGCACTACTTATATGGGCACTACTTTGCGTTAATTATCCTATTCATGGACTTGAACATGAGGAAGAGGAGATCGCTAGAGCTCCTAAAGGATTATGATTGTGAGATCCATTACCATCCAGGTAAGGCCAACGTGGTGGCAAATGCCCTTAGCCGAATGGAGAGACCCGAGCCGATTCAGGTGAAAGCTTACCAGTTGATTATGACCTTTGAGGTGGTGAAGCATGTCAAGGAGTTTCAAGATGAGGCATTGACGGAAGATCATCTTAACATCGAAAGGATGAGAGGTGTAGTCGCGGAGCTGGGTGAAAACACTCTCGGTGTTTGAACCCGATTCGAACAAATGTGGATTCCTCGTTTTGGGGATCTACATTGAAAGATTATAGACGAAGCTCATAAGACTGGATACTTCATTCATCCCGGTGCTACAAAGATGGATCAAGATATGAAGAAAGATTATTGGTGGCCAGGTATGAAGCGTGACGTAGTGGAGTACATGAGTAAGTGCCTTACTTGCTTGCAAGTGAAGGCGGAGCTACAGAAGCCATATGGGAAGATCCAACCTTTGGATATACCAGAATGGATGTGGGAGCATATTACCATGGACTTTATTACCAAGTTGCCGTGTACTGTGCGTGGATGTGACACTATATGGGTGATACTTGATCGTTTGACGAAGAGTGCTTGCTTCGTTCCGATCCGTGAGACATACTTATCTAAGAGGTTGGCGGATCTGTTCATTATGGAGATTGTAACTCGTCATGGTGTGCTGGTGTCTATTGTGTCTGATCGTGACACCCGGTTTACATCTAAATTTGGGAAGAAATTCTACGATGCATTGGGGACGAGGTTACATATTAGCATAGCTTATCATCCTCAGACGGATGGTCAGTCAGAAAGCATGATTCAGACAATGGAAGATATGTTTCGGGCATGCGTCATTGAACTCTGAGAAAATTGGGATGACCACTTTCCATTAGTGGAGTTCTCATATAACAATAGTTATCATGCCAGCATTGGTATGCCCTCTTATGAGATGTAAATATGGTGGGAGATGCAACACGCCCGTGTGTTGGGGTGATGTTGGCCATAAGGAGTTAGGGAGCGTCCAAGTGGTCAAGGCTACGACTGAGATGCTGGAAAGGATTAAAGCCTCTATGAAGGTAGCTAAAGATAGGCAAAAGTCATATGCTGATACACGACGTAGAGCGATTGAGTTCAAGGTGGGTGATAGAGTCATGTTGAAGGTCTCACAATGGGAAGGTATCATTTGGTTCAGGAAGCGGGGCAAGTTGAGCCCGAGATACATAGGGCCTTTCCAAATCATTGCTCGAGTAGGAGAGGTGGCCAATAGACTAGAGTTACCACATGAGTTAAGTCGGATTCACCCGACATTCCATGTATCTTATCTCAGAAAGTGTTTAGCAGATGAGGATATGGTTGTTCCACTGGAGGATATCGAGGTAGATGAACGGCTCAATTATGTGCAGCAACAAGTAGTGATCATTGATAGTAAAGAGAAAAGGTTAAGGAATAAAGTGTTTTCTCTTGTGCGTGTACAACGAAAGCATAGGAAGGGATATAAGTCTACGTGGGAGGCAGAGGAGGAAATAAGACAATATTACCCACGATTATTTAAGGAATAACAGGTTTTAGGGACGAAACCTTTATAAGGGGGGTGGACTTGTAACACCTAGTTATTTTAAAAGTCAAAGAAAGAAAGATAAACTGAAGGAAATAGAAAGAAAAGATATATTACCCAACTTAAGGGGTAAAAAAGTGTAAAAAAAGGAGAATAGTCTTCAAAAGTTGGTGATAAAGGTGGCGTGGCCGCCCATGACCCTCTCTTCACACATGTCTTCGCATATTTTTAGAGAGAGAAAGAAAGGAGAGCTGAAAACTCTCCGGTTTTTGAAGAACAAGTGCACAACTTCGAATTTAAGGTAAGAATTCGTGTGTTTATGGTGTTCTTGACTGGCCTTACCTCGGTTATATGCTTATGTGTGTTTTGTGTGTTCGGGTATGTTTTTGGTGGGTTTCTAGGCGGTTGAACTCAGTTGCAAATAGTTTTTGAAGAAGTCATAACCGAAGGCTGCTAAGGTGAGTTCTAGTAACCCTGTTTTACTTGTTTTAAACTACTTTGGGGGCTGGAGATGCATGTATGAACTGAAGATCTAGTGTAGGTTGGACTCACCTTTAGTTTAGTTTGTTTTCTATTCAGTGTAATAGGTATTTTGTTAGTTTTCATTTGTAAGTACTTAGATTTATGTATTTTAGCAGTCTAGCGAAACTATGAGCGAAACTATAAGTTCGCTTATAGTTTGCTGTTTTGTTAGCCTGATGAAACTGTTGTTCCGTCTGGCGAAACTGTAGTTTTGGAAGAACAGTTTTGCTTACAACGAAACTGTTTGCGAAACTATAGACTGCTATGTATTGTGTTGTTTCTTCTCATTGTAGGTAAGCTTGCAAAAACTTAATTGATTATCATTGTTGCAAGTTACCATTTCAAAGCAGTTAATACATAGAATTATCCTTGTGCTTTATGTTATTGATTGTCATTGATCATTATGTTATTATGAATGAGTTCTTATTGTGTTTAATCTCCTTTTTGATTGTTGTTTAGTAAAGTTGTTGGATATTGAACGTTTCTTAACATCATTTGCATTGTTATTCGATCACATGGACCAACAATATGGTATCAGAGCCTTAGTGCTCATGATTTGTTGAGTTTCTTTGTGTTTTTTTGTGCAATATCTTGTCTCAATCATTTTGGATCACTCATTGGATGTTATTAATATGGAAACTGATTGAGTTTACCTTGTTTTCTGTTGTGGAAGCTCTGTTAATCATCAAATCACAAATTCATTGAGTTTTTGATGATTTCAGATTGATTTTGTATTAAAAAAGGGTTTTGGGATCGATTAGCGAAACTGTAGTTCTTTTAGCGAAATTGTCAATCATCTTCTAGCGAAACTAGCCATTTGAACGAAAGTTCACCGGTTATTGTGAAGGACTTTCAAGCGAAATTGATGCCAAAAGTGTGTCTGAACGAAAGTTCAAGCTTGTTTCGTGCGAACTTATCAGCGAAACTAAGCATGGTGTGACAATCAGCTAGCGAAACTGCTGCCTAATTTATTAGCGAAACTATCATTCTCTGCGAAACTATCAGCGAAATTATCAGTGAAAATATCCTATTTCTTGCCGAAACTACTGTAATCTCAGCGAATCTATCATGTCTAAGTTAACATCACTCACACTTGCAGATCTTGAAAGTGTTGCTCCCAATAGACCTCTAAGACTTATTAACAGAGACAATTTTGAATATTGGAAGAGATGTCTCAAGGCCTTTTTCTTCTACACTGATCACAACCAATAGGAATCGATTATTTCTGGTCCTCACATACCAACGATTACTGTTGGTGATGTTGTCTCTCCAAATAAGACCTATCATCTTTCACTGAAAAGGATCTAAAGTTGATCGACCGTGATCAAAAGGCTTTTGGTGCTTTAACTCTTTTTCTGTCTCCGGACATTTAAAATCATTTTGCAGAGCATAAAAATGCTAAATCTCTTTATGATTCTTTATGTGAATTTTATGATGGGAATGCAGATTTGGTAAAGGATAAGAGCATTCTGGCTGAGAAGGAATTCAACTCTTTCGTTGGATACAATAATGAGAGTTTGACAGATCTCATAAATCGTTTCCTGACTGTATCAAGCACCTTGACGAAATATGATGAAAAGCTTTCTAATAGTGAACAAGTTAATAGGCTTCTAGATTCTCTCCCACCTCAGTGGAGTCTTCAAGTAAGGATACTTAAACAAGAAAGAGGATTCACATACTACAAGCTGATGGATATTATCAATAATCTAAAATCATTTGAGTTGGACATGAAGAGATGGGAGTTTAACCAGACTATGATGCCCACGCCTGGTTTTTAACAAAATGTTGCTTTATTGTCATCCGCTGCAAGCTCTCAAATACATAATCCAATTCTAGGAGGAGTTAATACAAGTACTTTCTCTAGTGGAAACAGTTGTGTTGGAAAAGATCTGGGAAATCTTAAGGCCAATATTGAATGTTCAATCCCATCTGAAACTATGGCTCTATTTGGAATGTTTGTTCAAAGCTAAGAAGCACTAGTAGCTAGAGACTTAAAAGGGAAGGGTATGACTACGGAAGACATGTATCAGGTGGATCCTGGTGATCTTGAAGAAATAGATATTCAATGGCATATGGCTATGTTGACCCTTAGAGCACAAGGATTTATGGAAATAACTAGACGGAAGAACTTCGATGGTCAATCACCTAATTCAAAACTGGGATTTGATAAGTCAAAATTGAGATGCTTCAATAGTAAACAATTGGGACACTTTAAACGTGACTGTCCATCTCCAATTGTCACCGATTCGAGCAATTCAGGAATTCCAAGGTTAACAGCTGAGAAGGAGAAAGAAGACATGAATTACAAGAAGGAGACTGCACTGATCTCTAATTTTGATTGGAGTGCTGAAGTTGAGGAGACAAGAACTGAGACAGATCATGCTTTGGTTGCTGAGCTTATTAAAGGAAATGAAAAGTGTTGGAGCATATATAGTCATATATAGTGTGTCCGTCGCTTGACGAATAGTCTAGGCGTAATGTAATACACCTGATATGTTGTAAACACATGAAACTGGGTCATTCGCAGGAGCATATGCGAATGAGACTCAGTCGTTCAACTGAGCCATGCTAATGGGCCAACCGTGCGACTAAGAGATGCGATTGGGACAATTGTAAGACTGAATCATAAGTATGGTCCAGTCGTACGATTGAACCATATGCATGGTTCAATTGTATGATTGAATCATACGCATGGTCCAATCGCACGAATGGGCCCAGTCGCGTCTAATATGGGCCGAGGCCTATATAAACCAGTTTCAATGTGTAGAGAAAAAAGGATTTGGAGAGGAAGTCTGCCTGGAGCCTAGGGCTGCCGAATGAGAGGAGAGATCATGCTCGATCTTCCCCTTGCCAAGAGTCTTGATAGTTCGTGTTGTTGATTTGACTTTTGGTTTTGGTTGTTTATCCTTCCGTCAAGAACATGCTCAGATGTTTACCGATCAAGCTGACTTCATAATTGGTATCAGAGCTTTGGCTCTTGATTACATGTTGATTCAACAGTTTTGATACAAAAATTGTGTTTTTGAATCAAAAGTGCAATCTTTTTGTGTCTAATGGAGTCTTAGACGTTTCCTGATCTAAAAGTTTAGTTTTTCCGGCATACGACTATTAGGGTTTGATAAAA
>BJCM01264019.1:0-21332 GCA_018326385.1 Flaveria bidentis
TTTATAAACACTCACCGTTAATAATATGGCAGGTGTTGATTTAATTATGCTTAATGATACATAAGATTGTAAAACTCGTTGGTAGCTACTGGTTTGTTGTATAGTTCACTCAGGGACCTGAAAAAACAAACAAAACATACATAAAAATCATCATATCACACTACATAACTTGAAAAATAAATAATCCATGTGCAGATATTATAATGAATACAAGTAAAATGTATTGTGAAAATAAAGTGAACAATTAATTTTAGTTTTAAACATATCCATGTAACAGTTTGATGAATTGAACTCTGCAATCAAATTTGAAGGAATTCATCTATAAATCAAACTTTAATGTTGGGAATTTTGGAGGTATAGTTAAAAGTAACTTTATAATCCATTCATGACAATAGATATATAACTTTATTTACCTCTAGCAAAGTCGTCAAAATTAATTATTATTACAAACGCTTAAGTAGATTCATATATAAGTTAGCTGGTAGGATGAGAAATTTTAGATTAAACATCTATATGAAATTAACAGAACCCAACTGTTTTTCAAAAACAATAAAAAAACTAAAATCCAATTAATCAATGTCAAGTTTTTAGCTTTACTCAAACAGAGATTTGTGTTAATGCTTTTTATTATTGCATTTGGTGTTTAGTCGATAGCAATCAATCGCAAGAACATAAAGCAGAGAATAAGAAACAAACGGTTGATAGCAGTCAATATTGCTTGTCAAATTCACCATTTAGCCGATAGCATTAAATCGCAAGAACAGTCGCCGCTACCTGCTTTCGTGAAGAAATCCTAAATGTTGCCATCCTTCTGATTGTTAAATATGGAGCTTTTCGCGTGATCTTTTCAACGTGTCGCCATCCTTTCAACCATCGACATTCTTCAACCACCATGATACTCTAGAAGTAACACCACAGAAAGCACCACAAACCATCATTTGCCATCGTTGCTGGACTTTGAGCGTTCATAAAAGGAATTTGAGAAAGAGAATGGAAGAAGAGTATACATGATTTGGACACAACAACATTTGAGATAAAAGAGGAGATTAGATAGTAAATATTAAGACTTAGTTACAACTTTGACTATATATTTAAAATTATAATTAATATTTAAATTTAAATCTTAGTGGAGTTGTTGAGTTTGTTGCTAGTTAGTTTCTAAATATCAGGTTATTTAATTGTATTTTGTAGCATTAAGTAATTATACTTTGTAGCATTAAGTAGTTGTAAATTATAATCTAGATGTCGGTTTTAAATTTTGTTTACACTGAAACTCTACAAAAATAAGACAGTTGAACAGTTGTTTTTGGAATATTATAACAACGCATATGTTATAAAGTACAATATAAAATGTAAACAAAAAGAAAAAAACACATTTTGTTTTATGTGAAAAGTACAATTTGATACAAATAAAGGGATCAATATGTAAACAACTTTGAATCTACACATTTTTAGCAAAGTTTAAATGACACAATTACCCTTAACATTTTAGGTTTTTATATTATACCTTATGCTTAAAAAACTCAAAACTCTTAACATTGGTCGGTATCCCTCCTTCATGCATTATAATATAGTATAGATATAAAGAATTACTGTACAGTCCGTATAAATTTTCTCTTCACTCGTAACCATCACCCACAATATAACGCAGACACTTACATCAAAACAATAACACTAGTGTGATTGCTCTCACACATTGTTAAACTTAACAAAAAAAAGTCTAATATCAATTGGTAAAAAGAATAATACATGTAAAACCATTTACATAAAAATAATTTTTATTTTTTTTGAACGAAAAATATACGACCCTGTTTCGAAAGATATGTGTTATCTTACTCGGGTCTATCTATCCGATTATAAAAATAATTTTTATTACCATTTTAATTTCAGTTTTTTTTTCTTAAATACCAGTAAATTTGAGAAAATTTAAATGTAATTTAGTCTTGTTCATACATTGAAAACCGTAAACATTTGAAATAACTTATTCACACAGCCGTCAGATCACCACCACTCTCATCCGTCCATTTTTCCATTTTCATTTGCAGTTTGAATTTCAAAACACCAAATCCTCTAGAGCCGTTTAAATATCATTCTCCAGATCAAAAACCACTACATCCAAACCCAAACACCTTACCCACTTGTACTTCATGCAAAAACAGTTGAACAAAGTTTGTTCAAATTCACCCGTATAATATACCCTATTCAAACACACATACGTATTCACAACACCCTATATATACACCCCTTGTTCTTCACTACACACACTCACTCACACTCACACACAGTAAACCCTAATCTCTGTAACTCTCTCTTTTATCTCTTCACAACACATTCATCAGATTCATTCAACAGTCGTTGAAGATGCGTGAGATTCTTCACATTCAAGGGGGCCAATGCGGCAACCAGATCGGAGCAAAGTTCTGGGAGGTAGTATGCGCGGAGCACGGCATCGACGTCACCGGAAAGTACACCGGCGACTCCGAACTGCAGCTTGAGAGGATCAACGTTTACTACAATGAAGCTAGTGGCGGGAGGTTTGTTCCACGCGCCGTGCTTATGGATCTGGAGCCTGGGACCATGGATAGTCTCAGATCTGGTGCGTATGGCCAGATCTTCAGGCCGGATAACTTCGTGTTTGGTCAGTCTGGTGCGGGGAACAATTGGGCGAAAGGACACTATACGGAGGGCGCGGAGTTGATCGATTCGGTGCTCGATGTGGTTAGGAAGGAGGCGGAGAACTGTGACTGCTTGCAAGGTATGTGTTCGTGTGTGTTTGGTTGTGATTTGTGTTTAAATGGTGGTGGAAGTTGTAGATCTGGTTTGTGTGTATGTTAGAGGTTTTGGTTGTGTTGATTCATTTGTTTGATGGTGATTTGGTTGGCTTTGACTGTGAAGTTGTATGAGGTTTTGACAGTTTTGTGAGATTGATCTGTTGGAAAAGGTAGATCTACTTTCTGTGTGAACTAGATGTTGATTTTGATGGTAGAAAGAACGCATGTGACTGTATTGTTTAGATTGGTTTTGTTCTGTTTGATATGATGTATATTCAAGTTGATTTATGGTGAATTGTGTGGTTTAACTGTAAAGTTTTATGAGGTTTTGTGAGATTGATCAGTTGGAAAAGCTAGATCTACGTTTTGTGTGTACTAGATGTTCATTGTGATGGTAGAATGAACGCATGTGACTGTATTGTTTAGATTGCTTTCGTTTAGTTTGAAATGATGGATATTCAAGTTGTTTTATGGTGATTTGTGTGCTTTAACTTAAAAGTTTTATGAGGTGTTGTGAGATTGATCTGTCGGAAAAGGTAGATCTACTTTCTGTAAGTACTAGATGTTAGTTTTGATGGTGGATCTACTTTCTGTAAGTTTTGGTTTTTGTTTAACACATGTGAAGCAAGTGATACTTACGGAATCGGTTTATAAATTAGCTTATGTTTCTATATTCATAAGTAAAAGCTATAGAAATTTGTTTTGAAATGTTCAGGTTGAGATAGAAGACCTACCTTTTAACGTGTAGTGATTAGTGAATCTTTGAAATTTGTTTTAAGCTATGTGGTTTTGAGTGATGTATTTCTCAGCTTGTTACAATTAACATAATCTCTTATTCACTGTTGTCATCTATATTGATCAATTCAGTCATATGCAGTTAAGCCTCTGTTGATTCTAAATGATACACATCTGTCTGTGTAGGTTTTCAGGTGTGCCATTCTCTTGGTGGTGGAACAGGGTCTGGTATGGGAACACTTTTGATATCGAAGATCAGAGAAGAGTATCCTGATAGAATGATGATGACTTTCTCTGTCTTTCCTTCACCCAAGGTTTCTGATACAGTCGTTGAGCCCTACAACGCCACATTGTCCGTCCATCAGCTTGTCGAGAATGCTGATGAATGTATGGTTCTAGATAACGAAGCATTGTATGACATTTGCTTCAGGACACTCAAATTGACAACCCCAAGTTGTAAGTCTCTTACAAATCAAACATCATGCATTTGGTCTTTTTTCATATCTCATTATTATGTGATTCTAATAAATGGAAATTTCTTATTGCAGTTGGTGATCTTAACCATCTTATTTCTGCAACAATGTCTGGAGTCACATGCTGTCTAAGGTTTCCTGGGCAGCTTAACTCAGATCTAAGAAAACTTGCTGTCAATCTCATTCCATTCCCACGTCTTCACTTCTTCATGGTTGGTTTTGCACCTCTTACCTCACGCGGGTCCCAACAATACCGTGCCTTAACCGTCCCTGAACTCACCCAACAAATGTGGGATGCAAAGAACATGATGTGTGCTGCTGACCCTCGACATGGGCGTTACCTAACTGCATCCGCTATCTACCGTGGAAAGATGAGCACAAAAGAAGTCGATGAGCAAATGCTAAACGTCCAAAACAAAAACTCTTCATACTTTGTTGAATGGATCCCCAACAATGTGAAGTCAACAGTTTGTGATATCCCTCCAACTGGTTTGAAAATGGCATCAACTTTCATTGGTAACTCAACCTCCATTCAAGAAATGTTTAGGCGTGTGAGCGAGCAGTTTACTGCTATGTTCAGGCGAAAGGCGTTTTTGCATTGGTACACAGGTGAGGGTATGGACGAGATGGAGTTTACTGAAGCTGAGAGCAATATGAATGATTTGGTCTCCGAGTATCAGCAGTATCAAGATGCAACTGCTGATGAAGAGGGTGAATACGAGGAGGAAGAAGAGTACGATGAGGCTTAATGACTTGCGCTTGCGCATGTGGTTGTAATCTCGACTACCATTTATCAAAGATCTAGTTGCAGTTTAGTTTTGGAATCAGTTTAAACTTCAAAAAAACAATGTTTTTGCTATCAATTTTCTGTGGATGATTGTGTTGGATCTATGAATTGTGGTTATTGTTTGGTTAATTAATGTTTACTTTTGTGCATGTTTTGTGTCTACATTTTTCCCGGCACATCATGGTTGATTGTCTGGTGGTATTTATTGTTTCAAATTATTGTTTTCTTCTCTTATTGATAATTGTCACTCAAATTTGGAGCAGGCTAGACCTACATCATGTGTGATATCTTGATCATGTTATAACAATACCACATCTTAATTGTGTATCATAAAGAAATGTTTGTTGAATCTCAAATGTAGTTTGTTATACATGATCGTATAATGACTAATTGACTAAAAAGATGTAACTTACCCATTGGTGAAGTATGTTGATTTTCTACTAAGAAACTCATCGTTGAATTGAGTAGTTTTTCTGTTATTAATGGTGGGGTTATAAGGCCCGAATAGGTAAATACCTAAGAGGACTAAAGCGATACCCAAAAACCGGTGTGGTCCTGAATGATGAACATATATTTTGATCATGTGCACTATGAATCATTCATCCATTGTAACAATCTAACTCTATAATTAATTTTTAGCATCTTTTAATTTTTCAATGAAATCGACTTGACGTAAACGTTAGGCTTAGGCTATTTGTCATTAGACAATTAAACCTTTTCTTCACATCAACATCCTTTTGTTCATAAGTTCTGGTTGATCTCTTATATATTGGAGTAAATTGCAATTGAGTTTATTTGGTTTGATCTAACATTTTGGTTGGAGTACTATGTTTAAATCATTACAACTAGAGTTCATATCTTTTTAACTCTAGTTTAAATCCGTCATTGCATTAGATCATCACTTTCTCTATAACCTAAACAAAAAAATTGGTTCAAATTCCCTTATTTATCTCCTTTTCATTGTGCGTCGTGTCAGGGTTGCATCTAATTTTGAGCTAGATCATTATGATATTTGAGGCGCGTGTCATACACTCATATGATACTTTATAATTTGGTGTTTCAAACTATTCTTGCTTGCTTGGATGTACTATTTGAAAAATCGTTTTGAAGCATCCCTCCATATTTCTTCATTCGTTATCAAATGAAAAAGAATTTAATTTTGTGTTTGCAACTTACGAGCTAAAAATATACAAAAGAAACATATCACCTTCCTTCTAGTCATATATGTTCCAGTATATTGACCTCCTTTTGAAGTCGTTCATTTGGTTTATAATTTGGTGTTTCAAAGTTATAATTTAAAGAATAGTCAGATTTTAATCTCTCTAAATTCAAGTTATACTTTAATTTAAATTTGTAATCTGTTAGCTCGTATTGAATTTATGAGAATAAAATAGTAATTAGTAATTAACAATTTTTTTTGTCATTTTTATTTTATAATAAAAATAAAGTAGTGATGTTACAAAATACTTTGGTGATATATGTTTTTTCTCCTAGCAATTAACGAGAAGGCAAAACAATTACAAGAACACTACATAAATTTTTAACTAATCGACCCACTTAATGTTTAACTTACGGTTCCTATTGACTACCCAAACGCACCAATAGTTAATAATAGTCCTTAATTGTCACTTTGCAACTGGATTTTAATTTTTAATCTAAGAAATACGTTGTTTTAGAACCCCATAGTACAAGTGAATACAATTCATGATAGCATCATGTTTTTTTTGGCTAGAAAGCGATACATTTAACCAAGTTGAGGCAACCCTCTAAACTTTAGCAGCAACCAAACAATCACCTAGAAGATGATCTGCGGATTCCTGTTTCGTGTCATAGAAAGAACATCGAACCGTTTGGACATATATGACTTTATATCAAGATTGACGCCGGTAGTTCAACCGAATCTCTTTCAAAATCAACTCGTTTAGCTAGCTTACGTATAAACGAGTCAGACCTGAAACAAAGTAAGCTAAGTACATTGGCTCGCTCATTTTGTTTTTAACTAAAAAGCCTAAATTCTAACTATAATTCAGAATAGTGAAAATTTCACGATCAACCAAGTACTCAAATAGAAGATAATCATATAACCGTTTTCAAGTGTAATATTTATAACTCATAACTTTCTATTCCGTGTATATTAAGAACATCAGCTTTTTTTCTATCGATACATGTAAACTACGATACATTCTAAAAAAATAAAAAAATAATCCAGTTGACTCTACGAGTCTTAGTTTGACTGAAGACAATTACAAGGGATATTTAAATTTAACATTTCAACTTATTAGAGTAAACAAGTGAAACCCGAGTTGAACCCGACTCGACTATGCTCCTTCATCACCCTAATTAGAAAACAAAATTAAAAAAAGAAGAAAAGAATGTAAAATATATAAGCATGTAAAGGCTTGAAATCAGCAAACTAGGGAGAACGAAGTGGCCGCAATCACCATATGAACATGTCGACAAGATCACTAGCTTCGATCGGAAGCTCATGGAAGCATTTATCTTTCAACATAATCAGAAGAACCCTAAGCACATCATCTTCTTCATCTGCTTCTGCTTCAAACCCTAGCACCACAGTTTCCAAATCTAAGAGAAAGAAGAAGAAGAACCTCTTTGAGGTGGCTCAATTTCTTCCCAATTGGGGCATTGGCTATCAAATGGCCAAAACGCACTGGTCTGGGGTCGCTTATCAGATCACAAAGATTAATCTTTACAAGGTATGTCATCGTGTTTCGATTTATGTGATTTGGGTTTAGGGTTTTTAAGGGTTTAAGGGTTATTGTGGTATTCAAAATCAAACATTTGTTTGTTTTTACCCTAATTTATTTAAAATCGATGTCAAATCTTTGTCGAACTTTGTTAATTGGTTTGCTTTGGTTTGTTTTTTTCAGGATGGTAAGCATGGGAAGGCTTGGGGGATTGTTTACAAAGATGGTGAGTTGTGATTTCTGTTTTGGTAACTGTTATTTGTTTTTAGTTTGTGTTTGAGCTTTAGGGTTTGGTGGATGCATGATTTTGAAAGATGAGAGGATGAGATTTGAGTAATCAAGGAAATGGTAATAATATTATCAGGTGCAGTATATGATTATAGTATATTAGGCGTATGAATATGGTCTTGATTGCTTTTGTCATCTCCAGTTTGGTTACAGAGCTAGTACCGAATTATAGAATGCTAGATATTCAAATTCAAGAGTTTTGCTTTTGAGTGGTTATTTGGTCATTTGATTCTTGTTTTTCCCTTGGTTAATGCTTGCAATTTATCAACGTTGCCAATAAATACCTCATTGATATGCTGTTGTGAACTTGTGATTAGATTAGATTGGAATCGGTAGGCTATGTGAAGTTTGTAGGTAGTGAATATGATCCTTTTGGTGCCCTTTTAGAGCTTTTAACTTGCTACTTAATTTGATGAAAGAATTCGTCTGATGATTTATACATTATAGATATACAATACATACTTCAGATTTCAATAGATTCTTAAGGTCAAGTTTTATCTTATGCGAGCTTTTACTTAGAGTGTAGGTATGAGTCTAAGCTATCAAGGTATGTTGTCTCATCTTTTTTCTTTCTTTTAAGAATAAATGTTAGTTTGAATTTGGATTCTAAATTTTTAATACATAATAGATAACACTGCTACTTAACTTTTTGTTGGACAGATCTTGTCATAGTTTAATACTTAGACGGGTTAATTAGTTAGTTTGTTTATTTTGGTGATTATTGATAGTCTGGTTAAGTTGGATTAGGATTACGATTCTCATTTAAGTAGGATTAGAGTTGGTGGGGTCGTTTATTATAAATAAAGGGATAGAAACAATGTTAATTGGGGCATTGTTTTGACTTTTGATTAACAAACAGAACAAGAGGTGTAGGGTGTTTTATCCACAAAATCGCCTGGACTTTGTTTTTGGTTTCTCGATCTAGTTTAGCTGCCTCTTATATGCAAACTGAGTCGCATACTCACACAAAACTGTTATCACATGTTTAGACTTCTTCCTCATATCAATTAGATTATCTTTGGCCAGCTCTGGTCAAGTCGACTAACACAAATGTTAATTTGGGATAAGTGGATGTGGAGAACAATTTGACAGAAAATCTTCATGATCTTAAATGTTGTTGGTGGTTTATGTTAAATAGCTTGTTTCTAAGTTGGATTAAAATAAAGTGCTTGATATGAGTATGAGTGTGTACAGATGTGGTGCTAAAGCGTATTGTTGAGTTTCTAATTTAAAAAAGTGAAAGCACCCAACATTTTTAAATCTAGTCTGCCTCTTTTAAGTTTTAACTATAATTTTTTTTCTTTTTTTTGTGGAGAAATTTCTTCTCCGCATTTCTGCACAGAGAACAAAATTGTCCATCTTCCTGTGACCCTCATCTTACATACCACCATATTCATGGAAGTTCCTTTCTTTCTTCATATGTTCTTTGGTGTTTTTGGCTTGAACTGTGTGCTTAAGCTCATTTACTTTCCTATTTCATATGTTTCTTTCTGTTTCGTTGTATACATTTTTCCTTTGAGACAGATACTACAGTGGAAACACTAAAGCAGTGATGAAGCATACTAAATATTCACTGATTTTTAGATCAATCTAAGACTTTGTCGGTTCAAAATATTATGAATTTGGGTCTATTTTCATTAAACAAAAGTTTTCACGTAAAAGTTGTTACAAAGTTAGCACTTAGCACCTATCTGATTATTTTCTGCAAAATTGAAGAACACGTATCAATTGAAATTGAAGATGAGTTTGACTTTAACCTCACAAGTCTTGGTGAGGAATATAGTTTTAACAAGTGTCTAATGTTAATGATTGTGTAGGCGTACAGGCTGCTGACGCTCCAAAGAAAATTAGCGGTGTTCACAAACGTTGTTGGAAGTACATTCCTGACTCAAAGAAAACCGAACAACAAATCACATCTCAACCACAATCCGAACCAGAAGTTCAAGCCACATGATGCCTCAAACTTAGGGTAATTTTCTTAGAGAAATTACTCATTACTAGATGCCCATTGATGTCTTTTTGTTGTCAGTAGCTCCGTTTCACTTTTTTCAGATTTTTTAGTAATTTGATGTGCTAGTGAATTACTTACATAATGACATAAAGTTTGGGATCTTATAAAGTGTCCGTTTATCGGACCATTTAACAATCAACTACTCCCGTTCAAGCACATTTAACTTTTAGTCCATATGCTGTCAATATAGTGTATTAGTGCTGCTATGATTACACTGTTAGTACAACATTTCCTAGGCTTCATGAAGACATGCTTTTAAATATATTCGAGTACCAGCAGGCAACTATCATTAGTCAAAACCACTACACATATGTAAAACATCTTTAAACCTTTCGTCAACATGTCTCGACCTATACTCATAATTGGCTTTAGTCAACACCCATGCCAGTGACTCGAGACACCCCATTTCCATCTCGTGCAACTTTTTACAACATGGTCTGTGAATCTCTTGCCTCGAGAACACATAGTTGTATAAACGATAGTTGCACTTTCTTGTTAAAGTCTTCAAACAACTCTTTAGGTCTCCATAGAAATTTGCCCGAGGCTCCGAGGGCAAATATTTGACTTCCCATGGAGACAACCATTTGGGTTTTCTGTTGTCATAATCATAACCATAATCATCGGAAATTGATGTCACGACATCAATGACCAAAATTAGGGCTACAAAGAAGGAAATGCAAAATTTGTAATTTGAATTTGTGTTTGTCATATTTTGCTGGATATCTATTTTAGTTTGAGGAAATATAGAGAAGTGTTTGTGGGTAGAGTCAAATTGGTTTAAAGTTGTTAAGGTTTAAAAGTAGGTTAGTTTGTATTTGTTGTAAGTTAGATGTGAAGTTCGGAGGAAACCATGTATTAATTATTTCAAGTTTTATTTATCTTTTAAAAATCTTTTTTACCACTAGCATTTGTCAAAAGGCACTAGCATTTTCACACACAAAAAAAAACAACATATTAGTTAACTACACTATTAACCATTTACGACCCATTTGATCCGTTTTGGTGTTTGGATAAGTCGGGTCACCGGAATCAACCAAATTTCCGATGATAATAATATACATTTGTGAGATCAAGAAACCCATAAAATGGTAATGATCTGTTTGCTAACTGGGATCGCTTCTGACTCCCTTCTCGAGCCTCGTTTCAGTGCCAAACTTTGTTTCCGTTCCTATTGTGATAACTGTCATTGCATTGTTGATCTTTATCACAACCTAGCCATTGGAGAAGGCAATTTTAGTACTTTTAGCCATTGTTGATCTTTATCACAATGGTTACTCTATATAGAAATTAGACCAAAGTTGGTTAATTTATTTGGAACATTATTTTTTTAACAAGCTTATTATTATTCTCATAATCACATGTAACTATTCTTTTGAGGTGTATTTCTTTTAAACTAGATCAAGAAATTAGCCTAAGCCCCCATTTTATAGGGCCACATCTAGAATGTTATTAATATGCAATGCATATTTAGGTTTGCCCCGTGGTAGTTTGGTGTATTGGGTTAATAGTGTAAAGTAGTTAAGTGTTACGAGCTTTGTCAATTTGATTACTAAAGTGAAGCCTAAAATCATTGGTAGATGAGCAAAAAATAAGAGATTTATAAATCAAACAGACTTCATCATTCATCACATTAGTTTTTTTAGGTGACTTATAATGAGGCCTAAAATCATTTGTAGATGAGCAGAGATTTATAAATCAAATAGATTTCATCACCCATCATACTAGTTTTTTTAGGTGAGTTATGTTATTTAATCAAGAAACATGGCAACCTATAATTTCCTGCCCAAACAAATTGATTTAAATACAAGTGTAATAAACATAAAAATAAAAAAAATTGTATATGTGAAAAGGTTGTGGTGGCATACGCTAGTGTGGTGATATTGATGTGGTAAAATATGTAAGGAGAATCATATGAAGTTGATGCAACTTTGTTTTAAATACGTAGAAAAAACAAGTCACAATGATAATTTTAAAAGAAGCATGTCGAAATACTAATAAAAATAAGCATGTTGCAAAGGAAAATCTAGATTTTTTATAAAACATCATGTTTTATAAGTTGTAGTATAAAACATACAAAGACCGTAAAAAGCAAAATACGACTTTTAGCCAGGTTGTTCTTTTAAGTCTAGGACTTAAGCAAGACTTATCAACAATGTTTTCACAAACGGATCGGAGATCAAATCGGTTTTCTTACTGGTTCACTAGTTGGACCGGTCGAACCGGATTTAATAATTAAAAAAGGTATATGTATAAAATATAAATGTACATAAAGTTTATAAATAAAACCTGCTAGAAATTAAAAACATTTTATTAGTAATAAAAAAATTATTAGAACATCTTAACTTTAATTCCTTTAATAAACTATAAAGTTTTATTCCTATTTAATAAATAATACAACTGTTATCCATATCTATTGTCACTAAAAATTATCATGTTTATAGTCGAATAATTTTCAATGCACCTCCCTTTAGCAACTTTTCATTTCTCCCTTTAAAAATAAAACTTTTATCTTCTTTTTTTAATCCCATGGTCTCCTCATCCGATTTCACATAGGCTTCACGGCACCCCTGACAACGCCATCGTTTGTAGCATCACTCCATCTAATGTGGTAAATCGAACTTGCTTGGGGCTAGACCCGACAAAAACGATACTAAAAATATAATCCTTTTAGCGTACACCCGCAACACCGATGTGACCAGTCGACCAGTTTTCCGTTCTGACTGGCGACTTGCTTCCAACCGGCCGGTTTTGCGGTTGGACCGGTCGGTCCGATCCGACCGTGAAAACTGCTTATCAATTGAGCAGTTTAATCGTATTTATCGTCTCTCACTTAGCTCTGATCTGGTGTCGTCGCTCACAATCCAAGAAGAGTAGTCATTTCATTGGCTAGCAGGATTATGCTTAATGGGATAGACCTATCATCGCTTCCTTCCTCTACTAGTTCTGGAGTCAAGCAAGCAAAGAAGGCCAATACCGGGTATATAAGTGGTGATTTCAAATCCAGAGGTTAATCGTACTCTGGCAACTTTACGTAAGGCGGAGTTTGGTTTTTTTAGGGTGATAGTGGAAAAGTTGATAGATAAGTCACCCTTACTACTACTCTACAAAACCGTACATGAGATTTTCACCTCATACGTCTCCTCGTTTAATTTTTTCAAAGTGATTGGATCTTTTTCCGCATTCGAGAATCCTCTCTCTTCTTCTACTCTGTCCCAAAGAGTAACTAGGACCAATTTCCTACTAAGATAGACAAGTAGACAGAGAACTAGACGTATCTTGCTAAGCAAAGACATGTTAAAATGGATAGCTTCACAAGGTGTCGCGCAATTTGTTGCTGCTAGGTTGAGAAAAGACTCAACCCATTTCGCCCAGGAAGGATTGATTGCGAAACCTACCAAGAATTCATTTTAATTGTAGGATGGATCATAGAATCAAATGTGATCTCTCGTGTCTCCACCATAATTCCCAGGTTGAAATTTATAGCGAAACAAATATAAAAATAAGCATGTTGTAACGGTATATTAAAATTTAGTAAACATTTTTGTTCTAAAATTTATAATAAATAAAATTCAGAGTAGGACACATGACGGATCCTAGTTGGGTGGAAAAAATGAAAAAAAACATAAGGTTTAAATATAAGCCCACATAAAATTAAAAGGATAATATTATAAATTTATAAAACGACTATGTAAATGTAAAAATCCAATATGATTCAATCACTTGTATCAATTGATGTGATACTATGTAAAGGTAAAACGATCATCATTAGCAATTTAAACTACATGTAAATAATCAAAGTCTTTGGTTGGGAACGAGTTGATCATTAGCATAACCAATCATCTGTAGCAGTTCAGTATTTGGGAGCAAAAATGATTGGTAGGAAAATGATTAGTAACAAATTGTTATTGATATTTCCTATCAAGGTGGTTGCTAGTGGTTAGAATCACTAATCGGGTACTATTTAGTTGGTGTTAAACATAATTAACTTCATGTTTTTATATATTTGTGAATTTAAAACGAGGGTTCCTCGAACAATGTGATATCTCACACCGGGTAACTTCATGTTTTTATATATTTGTGAATATAAAACGAGGTTACTTTGAAACATGTTTGTGTTGTAGGTATCTAGAGCTTAAAAAAAGCATGGAAGTTTTTGAAAGTAAAACTAAAGCCATTGGAAGTAAGAAAAACCAATAAAGATGTTTTAACGCATAGTGCTCGACTACCAGCGCATGGTGCTTGAACACTAACACATTAACCAGCGCAATGCATCACATCCATATGACCAAGTACACTGTCCAACCTTCACACCTGTGATTTTTGGACGTATCTAAGGTGTTTTTGAGTGTTCTTTTCACCATCAATTCACCCGAGATCAAGCTCCAACAACATCAATTTAACTGTTGAAGATTGAATCATGCCGATGAGTGGCTAAATAATTCGTAATCACTTTCGAGTTGATAGTTCTTGTAAGTAAAACAATAGGTTATATTTGGATTTGATTGTTGGTTTGTATTCTTTTGACACAAGAATTCAATTGTGTGTTTGATTAAAGTTAAACAATTTGTTTATGTTTAAGTATTTGCATTTTATCATTCGCATTCGGTTTTATTGCATGTTGAGTAGTTTGGTTTGTGTGTTAATACTTGATATCTATGAATTGGTAATTTGGTGAACAAGCGTATCTTAAAAGTTTACTTTTTGATTATCATTTTAATTGACAATGTCATAAAATCATGTCTATGTGATTACCAATTAATTCTTAACTTATTGTGGATCTTTGAACTTGAACTCGAAAGTGCTTGTATTTTTCGTCATAATTTTCAAAACAATAATCAAGTTTATTGCTTTTCAAATTATTTGCATTCAATTACTTTTCATAATAAATAAAAAACCCAAAAATATTTTCTTTTTAGGATTTGTGTTTTGTGTTTTAGTTTAAATTACCGTGAAAACATCTCTTACTTACCCGTACTAGTTATAGGTGGATAAATCATTAAAATTAATTTGTTTTTATCTAATCACCACAACTCTTATGCAGTTTTATAAACAATTACAACGATTAATTGCACCGGTTAACATATATAGAAAACACCTGGTTTGGTTTGGTTTGGTTTGGTTAAATACATGATTCTTACATAATTCTTGTACTAATTATCTAACTGTCTTTATATTTGTTCTCGAAGCCGTTCATTTTATTCGATTACAGACTTTAAAGTACCACACAAATTATATAAATATGAAAACAAAATCACGATCGATGGTCTATTTGAGAAACTCCAAACAGCAAAATTATGAAGTAAAATCTAACTAATACACTCTCTTTAATATTATCAAAATTTAAATCCTTGTAAACATCGTTGTTCATACATTGAAATTGGTAACAATCGATGAGGCCAAAGAAGATATCAAACAAAAAACTTGTCTTGATTCCTCATATAATTACTCTAATAAGGTATTTACTATTTAGGGACAATGCCGGCCCAAACTATTATCTTCGTGTGATTTGTGTGTAATCACTTGTTGACACATGTATAATTAAGAAAGAAGATTATAATTTTATTATTATTTTTACTTATTTTTTTTCGATAAAACATAATTAGAATTGTATATGCTTATATAGTGATGGGATAAAAACAAAAGTGCGGCTAAAAGTACGCGTTTTCTAACATATTTAGTGAATCACTCCCTCACTAAAAAATAATCTTTCTTGTAAAAATGTAGGTTCGATATAAGTTACATTTGGTTATTCCCAAAACAATACATCTATCTAAAAAGTAAATAGTAGTCAAGACTACCATATTAAAAAGTAATTAGTACTTAACATTCATTCATCTATTTAACACGTATTATGGAAAATATTATGATAATACTTTATGAATTTGCATAGTGTTTTCATTAAGTCAAATGAAACTTATGGTGCGGTTTAATAGGAGATTAGCGTATGTAAGTTTGTCTAAAAGGATTGAATTATTAGCCGAAATAAACTTTAATGTAACCTTTTTTAGATACAGTGCGATAACAGAACCACCTTTCTCGATAACCAAATTATAAACTTTAACGTAACCTTTTCCAGAAACAGTAACAATAACGGAACCACTTTTTCCGATAACCAAATTAAGTAAACTATTTATAACAAACTGATCAAATAAAAAATCTAAAAACCCCAAAAACCCATTATTATATACATGCTTCACAGTTGTAAAAAGTAAAGCAAAGTTGGGATACAAATCAACCCATGCACATTGGTTTCATTTACCACTAAATTATGTCAAGAAGGCTATAATGTCTTTTAGCTAGTGACACACATGTATATATAGTGATCCACTCTTACCCCTTCAAACACAAAACACATACACTTATTATTCACTCAGAAGTGAAAATAATATAACAAATGGCCTTCATTCTCTTCCTTTTAATATCATTCATGCTCCATGGAGCTCAAGGTACGTAACATAACTTCCAAACTTCAATACTTTTTATTGATCATCGTCAAAAGGTTACTTATTATTAATATCCAATATAACTGATTCAATATTATCATCCAGGTGAAATCATTTGCGAGCAACTGCCCGTTCACTTGTGTGCTTTCTCAATCGCGTCTTCAGGAAAACGATGCTTATTAGAGAATAATGTAAAAGACAACGGTAACATGGACTATCAATGCAATACCTCAGAGATTATTGCTAAAGACATGAACGAATGGATCGAGAGTGATGAATGTATGAACGCGTGTGGGGTCCACAGGAAGACAGTTGGGATCTCTTCTGATTCGCTCCTCGAGCCACGATTCGTTGCCAAACTTTGCTCGGGCTCGTGCTATAATAACTGCCCCAACATTGTTGATCTTTATCACAACCTAGCTATAGGAGAAGGTAATTCAAGTCATTCGGTTGCATATATTCATATTAAACCAATTTTGCGGTTAGCAAAACTATCTATAACTCAATTAATTAGTAATATATGTATCATATGCCACCCATCACCACCACCTTCAACTTTAATCATCAATCTTTAACACAAGTTTTGAACTTTAACTCTCAAATTTTTAAAATTTTAAGTATAATTAAACGCTGCTTTTAACTCGTTAATTTCTTTACTAATTTGATTTTATTCAATAACTTTTTTTTGTTAACTATCTTTTGAAAATAAAAAACTATTTTGTGGTTATAATTATTATGTTTCTTTACGTCCCATTATACATTTTGTTAAATACAAACTTGTTTTCAAACTAAATATGGTATTTTTTTTAGACATCATATGTTATACTGACTAATGGTAATGTATTTTCATATGTTCATTTTATTTACTTAACCATTGTCACCGCCGCAACGCGCATAATAAAGTTTACAAACGTGCTGTATCACGCGTGCTAGCTTAATTTCTACTTTCTAGTTATTCGTAATTACTCATCTCTAGCCGATCTTTTTAGGTGTATATCTTGCAAACCTGTGTGAAGTGTATAACAAGATGCCGCGACGTGCAATGGCTCAAGTTGCTAGTTCTGGTGCAGCCCAGGGTCCGGTTTCTGGTGCTGCGGATGGTCCATTTTCTTTGGCAGAAGCTCCTACGTCTTTATGAATGTAATATCGTTGATTCACATTACGTATTTCCCTTTGATTATGAGATATATTGTATTTTTTACGAATGCAAACCTTTATATTGAAACATTATAGCTTCCTTATTATATATACTTTGACAATTCGTGCAGTTGTTACAACATTTATTGTTTTTGGTTACGTTTTCTTTCTTGACATGTTGTTTATTGTTTTCCAAGATGTTGGTTATGTAGCGTTTATCGTTTCTTTATTTACTTTTGATTATATGTTTTTCAAGTTTCGGTTGACTATACTATCGACAAAGGCATTTGCTCTAATGGTATCTAGATGTGTTCATAATGTCTCCTCTGAAAATGTTCATAGGTTCAAATCCTATCGTAAACACGAGTGTAGCTTACGAGCAGGTATAAAGTGTGTGTGATATTTAGCGTTAAAAATGGAAAAAAGACTTTATTATCAATTATAGTTGTTGTTATGTGATTTATTATTCATTATTAATTTTGTTTGTTATCAATACCGTCTCTCAACTTACTAAGAAAATATGTGATCATCTTTTTTCTTTAAAGGTTAAGTCAAGCATTTTTTTAAGTATTTTTTATGTATACGTGTATTATGAGATTTAAATCATCAACAAGGATATTTTTTAAATATTATTTTTCTATAATCATGATCAAAAAGGCCAATTGCACTATTTTTTATTTTTATTTATATAAAACCTCATAATTCGTAATACACGTATACATAAAAATATTTAAAAAATGTTTGACTTAACCTTTAAAGAAAAAAGATGATCACATATATTCTTAGTATTCAAGTTGAGAGACGGTATTGATAACAATGGAGTAATAATTTTTAAATAGTATAAGAAGGAATCTTAATAATTCTTAATCAATGGTCGAGAATAAACAGTAATTTTTTTAGAAATGTATTTTAGACTTAACCACTTAAATGCTTATAGTTTTTATATACAACATTAATTTTTAATAAAAGTTACACTATAAGAACAAACATTTTTATATTTAAAACGAGTATAATATTTTTATATAAAAAGATAACATTTTTCTTACGTTTTTTAGTTTATACAAAAGTTGCTTGTTATTATGTATTTAATGCAGTTCATTATATCATTTTGTTAATTATTGTGTTCTTTTTCTGATTACTACTGTGTTTTTTTCGAAAAGGCTGAATTCTAAAAAAACATAACAGTAAAATACCACTATTGTGTAATTCTAGCATGTAAAATACAAAAATAAATTAACAAGTAATTAATTTAAAATAACATAAAATGATATAAAACATTAAAAAAAAACAATGATAAAAAGTCCTATTAAATTTTCTGTTCATTATTGTTTTATTTTGGACACAATGAGTTTTAAAAATAATATTTAATAAAATAAAATCATTGTGTATCTTTTATTATAGTACACAATGACAAGATAATAAGTTTATATAATATATAAAAAACAATGATAAAAATACCATATCTAAAACTATATATATATATGTATAACAAATGATAAAAAATTTTTTTGACATAGTGATAACACAAGTACTTGACGTATAAAACATAATGAACTGACGTATTTGACACAATTATCAAAATGTTTTTTTCATTCAAAACAATAGAATAATACATATAAATCACATCAACTTTCTTAGTATTTTTAAATTAACTACACTTTTTATTATAGCCTATTCTTTATTTTTAGGTGTACTTTTTTTTTATATATAGCAACATCTCTTTGGAAGTATTTGAGGTGTTGATAGCCCTTGTTGTA
This sequence comes from Flaveria bidentis, assembly GCA_018326385.1. Taxonomy (NCBI): domain Eukaryota; kingdom Viridiplantae; phylum Streptophyta; class Magnoliopsida; order Asterales; family Asteraceae; genus Flaveria; species Flaveria bidentis. The sequence goes on from BJCM01264019.1 coordinate 19,108, forward strand.
GCTATCAATCTCTCATAAACATAGAGAGTTTAATACATACATTATATTGACTTCTCACTTAACAAGGAATATGGTCATCTTATGATAATTACAATGTCGAAACAGTTGAACTTTAAAATGATGTTGATGCCACGTACAACAAGACATATAATGAGGATGATAACAAAATCAAGGAAACCCCAAATTGTTAGATGTGACAGTGTGACACAAACAATGCTAGCATGATATAGATCCATTAATTTAAATTAATAAACTATGAATAGAGAGTTTGATGACATAGAAGTTTGATCATGATCTCATAGGAGAGGTTAATGAGAAATAAAAACTTAAAGAATGATTACACTACTCAACAAATTGTTAAATGAGTATCATTAAAAAAATATTTGTTGGCGAAAGAAATCACTAACGAGATTCAGTTAGTGATAAACCGCAGGAAATCAATATTGCCTGATACCAATCCCAACAGCCATCCATTAGTTATCCTCTGACACTTTTAGTGACGGGTTACATTGGTGTTTGTCTTTAATTGTCGATTAAATGACTCAAACATATTTAATCATAATTTCGATGATCTATTGTTAAAAAAAACCCGATTCACACATATTCTAATAATACTCAAAGTCTACACATTTATCTACCATGAGACTTAAACTCTCAATAATACTATCATTTAATAATATTAATTTTCTATAATCATAATAAAGTGGTCAATGCTTTATTTTTCTATTATTATTTTTAGGCGTATTTCTTGCAAATTTATAACAATCTCGCTTTTACAAGTATGTAAGGTATTGGTAATAATTAATTACTTGTGAAGGTGAAGAGGTCAATACGATACAATTTATTTATTTTTTTAAACGGGAATTCAATTCACAATTAGTTGGTTGATTAACACATTATTTACAATCAAGTCATCCTCTTGAAAACACATTATATTCATCATGTCTCACACTTGAAGGTGATTTTTAAACTAAACTTATTAATATATAACCTATAATAAAAAAAAGTTTTCTTAAGACACGTGTCATCATTCTAACATATCAAATGATACGTGTTATCATTCTAGCATATCAAAAAATTATTTTCCTGTCTCTCTTTCATAACAAATACGAAAATTATAAAAACAAATAATTTGACTTTTCTTTTTAACTAAATATGTTAAGACAAATATATCTAAAATATAAATATAGTTTTCTTTGTGTTTTTTGTCTCACTCTCATATTAAATGATAATTATTGTAAATAACTAAACTAAACTATTAAATATCTAAATATAAATATAGTTATTTTAATAATTTATCAATACATATTAAATATAGAGTAATTATTCTAATTCATTATGTGTTATAACTTTTAAATATTTATTTTACCAATAGATAATAACATCTAGAAAATAAAATATTCATACAACTAATGATTTTGATATTTTTTATTTATTTCACCTATATAACACATAGACTCTAATCTAGCTATAAATATACAAGCATTAAAAGATAATAATCATTCTTCTCCTGCAATATCATTTTCTACGTATAAAAATAAAGGTTGCACAGTTCACCGGTATGCACACCGGTCAATGAAAACAAAAATTGCAAAAGTGGTAACTTATGGATCAACTAAAAAGGTTGCATACTCTCTTTTTTAAAGTTGCAGTCCAGATCTGAACGATTTTTTTTTTAAAAAATAGGGTATTTAAGGAGATAAAGATGACAAAAGGGGTAAATCTTGACCCGTTGTGACATTGAGGGATCCCGCCCCTGCTAGGGGCGGGTTCTGTTGCATCGACCATTGACCATGATCTGACCATGTGACCTACTGATTTGACACTTTTGAGAACTCGCCCTTGGCAAGGACGGGTTCTCAAAACCCATATTTTTACTTTATTTATCTAATTTAAGTTAGGTGCATTGGGTCATCATCCGGTTTATTTTATTATAGTTATTAATGTGTTAACACGAATGAACACGAATACTTGATGAGCTCATATTTTTGTTTACGTTTATGCGTTAACAAAATATTATGTTTAAGTTCGTGTTTTAAGTTCATTTGTTAACAAAATAACATGTTGAAAACGAACACAAATACTTGATGAGCTCATATTTTTGTTCACGTTTATGCGTTAACAAACTAACATGTTTAAGTTCGTGTTTTAACTTTATTTGTTAACAAAATAACATGTTTAAATAACATATTTGTTAACAAAATAACATGTTCAAAGACGTATAT
>BJCM01264027.1:0-10739 GCA_018326385.1 Flaveria bidentis
GCCTCCGTGCACAGTTCCAGGTCCTTTACTAAGCTATCATTATGATCTAATAACCTAGTAAATTTTGAATCTATACTTTCTCTGAATTTATTACATTCTAAACAAGCATGATTATTAAATAGCTGGTCAGTAGTACTTACCTGAGATGTTGAAGAGGAATCAACCATAAGTGCAGAAGCTGTTGAATTTGGTTTTGGTGATTCTGACGTTGAAGCAGATTTATCTTCTTCAGGCAGGTGGTTGACCACGAGTCTAGTGTCTTCAGAATTTGAAATTGCGAGCTCTACTGCTATGTCTCCCTCACTAGCAGAATCGTCATTAATGTCCTCCACATTAGCTATGTTGGACTGCTAGATGAGGTAGAACTGCTAAGGCTTTAGGGTCCTTACTTGATGAGGTAGAACTGCTAGATGTGGCTTTGTCCTGATGATTGAATGACGAGAAGGGATTATCGTTCCCAGTCTTCTTTGGCTTCACACACTCCCTCTTGAAGTGTCCCTTCTCACCATAGTTGAAGCAAGTAACCTTGGACTTATCAAAGCCAAAGGTTGTGTCTTTGGTAGCAACCAAGTTCTGTCCAATCTTTTTGATAAACTTTTTAGCTCGTCGGACAGCACTTGCCAAAGCCCACATTATATCCATACGTTCTAACTCCATCTCGTCCACCTGTTCATAATCCTCATCGACAAGGTGGCAGTTTCCTATCTTTCCAGCAACTAGTCCATCATAGGAGTGGACTACCGCAACTAAGAGGTCCATGTGTTCTTTGGCAACCTCAACAGTCACATTACCGAAATTATTGGTTTTCAATTTGGCTGAATTACCTTCTGGAATGATATACTGGGTACCAGACGAACCTGACGTTTTGGACCCTGAAGTAGACGGTTGTGCTGGAATTGCTGAACTAGAGATGAAGGCAGTCTGTAGTGGTGCTCCAGATGTCTTCGCTGAAGGAGTTGCATTGTAGAGTGCAGGATTCTGATCGTAGTTGGCCTTTTGAGCTCTGTAGTTCATCCTAAGATCCTCTTCTCTCAGTTTCAGAATGAAGTCATTTATATCTAACTTCGAGAGCATCCCATTCTGTCTGAGATTAGAAACAAACGAAGCCCATTTTTCTGGTAATCCATGAGCAAAGTTGGATACCTTATCCTCCATCGACGTAATTACTCCATGAGTGTGCATCTCACTCATCAAGTGGTAGAATCTGTCAATCACATCATCAAGGCCTTCCTTTCCCATTGAAGAGAAGTTGTCAAACTCCTTCAAAGCTTTGCCCTTAATGGCCTTGAGTGAGGCATTTCCGTCATACCTCTTCTCCAACACATCCCATAGTTTCTTTGCTTGAGTGTACTCTGAATACCGATGGAAGATATCCTTCGGAATAGACTGAGTGAGCAAAGCATAGACTTCCTTCTCAGCGTTGTGTTTTACCTTCTGAGCATCTGACATACCACTAAGTGTAAGTTTAACTCCGTCAGCACCTACAGGCATGCTATACCCCGACTCTATTGCCTCCCACAAATTTGTATCTACTCCATTTAAGTAGATTTCGAAACGTTGCTTCCATTGTGTATAGTAATCTAACGTGATAAGCTTCGGGGGTTTATTGTGAATTCCCACTTTGTTCTCCAACAGCAGTAGATTTTGAATACGGGTATCTCTACTTGCTATGTATGTTGAAAACTGGTCCTCTATTTCACTTAACTTTACTGTTTAACAAACTACTGATGTATGCGAATTAAGGTATGCGATTGGGCTTATCCGGGCGATTGAACAATTGCGGATGGTTCAATCGTGCGACTAAACAAATGCGGATGAGTTAGTCGTCCAAATGAACTAATGTGGTTGAACAGTCCGAATGAAGTTCTCAGTCGTACGAATGAGTTCAATCGTGCGATTTGAGAATGCGAATGAGCTCAGTCATGCAATTGAGCCAATCATGCGACTGAACTTGCTGAAGTTTGATAATTCGTAGGTTAAACGTGTTTTGGCCGTAAAAACTTGAATTTTAGCAAACCCTAATCGCCGTATGCCGGAAAAACTAAATTTGAAAGTCAGGAAACGTCTAAGACTCCGTTAGACACAAAAAGATTGCGTTTTTGATGCAAAAACACAATTTTTGTATCAAAACTATTGATACAACACGTAATCAAGAGCCAAAGCTCTGATAACACTTGTTAGGATCTGGTATTTGAACGAACACCAACTGATTAATGTGTTAAACCAAACCAAATAGTGCGGAATCCTATTTGATCGGCGATCCAATCAGTGAGAACGCACGTAGACACAATAAGGTATTGAATCTAACGTCAAGAATCGATTAGGAATCGATCTACCGCGTTCTATGAACTTGGAGTACGAACTTAGAGGCTTCTGGATGGCTAGGGTACGTCTGGAGTCGAAGTGGATTGAACGCTTACATTTTTCCACGAGTTAGGTGCTATTTATAGGATAGGGTTGCTCATTCGGGCAACTTAATCATTAGCATAATTCAGTCATGCGATTGAGTCATGCGGTTGGTCCATTCCCCCGACTGAGTGTTCAGTCGTGCGACTGAGTCAATCTCATGTTACAATCATACGACTAATCCAGTCTCGTAATTCAGTCGTGCGACTGAGTCATTCGCATGAATTTTTTCATGCGTATGGTCCATTAGTATGGGCCATTCTCATGATAACTTCATGTTGTTAAGTTTAAATGTATTAAATATAATAATGTTATTTATATTAAGTCAATCAACCACAAACCTATATAATAAAGTCAATATGCGTTAAACAACACATTAATGAAATATTAAACAAGACAAATCACAAACAAATATTTCATTAAGTACCCAATATTACATAAGTGCAAGATATTCAAGACATATTACATTGAGATTAGGATCTAGGTACATATATGTATTAACAAGATGGTGACTTTACAGAGATGCAGCAGAAATGTGTCCAGCTTTAGGGAAAAGTACATCAGATAAAACATGTTACTAAAAGTCTTCGGAAGAAATCTGTCTTCATGAGTTGAGGCTTTAGAAGACTTTGTCTCTGAAGCTTCAGAAGACTTCATCTTTGGCTTCAGAAGATATTGGTCTTGTGTTCAGAAGATTTTACACTTAGAGTATTTTCTGTTGCAAGTGTAAAACTTCCTAAGCATTCTTCTTCAGTACTTGTGCAGCATGCATGCAGAAAGACTTTGGATGTTTGGGTTGCATCAACCTCTTCATAAATTCTCTACAAACTCCCCTAGGCTGATGCTACCAAAACACTTAGTAGACTTCAGATATCAACAATCCTCATTAGGATGATCACTATTCCTTTCTTCATGAGGTGATCAGGATCCTTCAGACTGTCAAAATGTCTTCTCATGTCAAAGAGATCGTGCAGAGGCAACTGAAACATGTCTTGCCAAGTGTAGATGTCTTTAGTGCCTTGATCTCTAATAACATGCCATCTTTCTAGATTTGTGGTGTATGTCTAGGACAAGATGGGTCTTCCTGATGCTAGAGGAGCTGTTTGAATTGGAGTTGATGTAGCATCCTTTGGTTGCACATCCTTAGGATGTTCTGACTCAACCTAAGGTTTAGAAGAGGGTGTAGTCTTCTTCATCTTTGGCTTTGGTTTAGAAGCCATCCTCTTCTTTATTTTTAGAAGTTTTAACTAAGAAGACTAGCCTGCAGTACATGATTGATCTTCATTATCTTTCTCAGTTGGGTCTTCTACTCTCACAGGTTTAGATTGAGAGTGAGATTGACCCTGCTATCGATCAGAAGATGAAGCTTGCTGAGATTCAGCAGGAGGTCCAGGTTGTGTTGTCTCTGGTTGTTCAACCTTAACCTCCACTTCAGGTGGGGCTTGACATGGAGGGGAGGGTAAGTCAACCAGCTCTCCACTCTTGATCTTTTGCTTCATCACCCTGATATGCTCATCCATAGTGGATAGAGACATGGGGCCAAGTCTCTTTCTGGAGAATCCATACAACTTCAAGAAGCTCATCATCCTCTGCCTATCAGCAGACTTCTTCATGCTCTTTTAGATGATGGCTCTTGATTTAGCAACTTCTTCCCTTAGCTTCTTCTTAGTTGTCTTTCTGTCCCTGACTATCTCAAGTTCAAGTTGTTTTCAGTACTCAAACTCAACATAGTCATAGGAAAAGGGAATAAATGCTTCTGCCTGATAGATGCCTGTGACACTCAACTAGTTGATCATCTTGATCCTATCTTCTTCTTTATCTACCCGAGGTTCTTATTGAACCACATCCTCTTTTGTAGGACTTTCTTGAACTGGGGAGAGGGTAGGCACATGCTTGTACAATCTTTCTTCCTTCTGTCTTCTTTGATTTGTAGTAACAACTCTACATCTTCTGCCTCCTTTTTCTCCCTTGACCTTTCCAGGTCAACCAATTCATTCAACTCTTCCAAGGGGAGAGAGATGACACTATCTATGTCATAGTTCCTTGTCTATAGATAGTTTATCCTGACTGCCCTTAACTCATCACTCTGAGTATCTAGTCTGGGGGCAGCCCTGATAGCAGACTCCATGAGTCTTGAAGACTCAACAAAGGAACTTTCTCCCCTCAGCTTCCTTTCCCTCTCTCTCTCCTCATCCTCAATCTCCTCAGATGTCATCTTTCTTTTCCTTTTATCACTCATAGACCATTGTGACTCAAGGTGGAGAGAGCTTTGGCCTTTATTGCTTTATGCAGCTTCTAAGCTCTGGCCAGAGAGAGGTTGAGAAGCACCTTCACCAGCAGGTGTCTCAAAAAGGGCATTGATCTCCGTAGCAGTTGTTAGTGATAAGATTGGGCTCTCCGGTTTTGTCCTGGGCCTTCAGTCAAGGTTTCCCCTATGAAGCTAATCTTAGGGTCTGCCTCAACATCCAGTTGACCGATGACATTGCCTGATTCCCACAGTCTTCTTCTAAGGTTGAACTCTGCAATGATCTGGTCTTGGATTCTTTAGGCCAACTTGTCAGCTTGTCTTGATTTGCTTGGATTGACAAAGGGCATGTTGATTAAATCCAGACTGTCTTAATGGTTCGTGGTCTGAAAATTGAAGATCTCTTACTGCCCTTGAACTTTCATGATGATTAGGTCTCTCTTGTTGCTGTCGTACCTCCATCCAATGATTTAATTGGAAGTTGATGGAGATGACATGGCCCTTGGTATCCCTTCCTCAAACAGACTCTGTATTAAGGAGTCTGTTGAGTCCATATCAATATGAACTAGAGGAAGTTGTTGAGTAGGCACAATTGCAAGTGAGGATTGTGAGTCCTCAATGTCCATACTCCCTGAAGAACTTCCAGGTTCTGTGGTAGTGATGACTTTCTCCCCTTTTTGGTAGCATCACCCACTTGCATAGGTGAGCTAGGAGTTAGGTCAACCACCTCCACAGGTTCTTGTGTTCCTGGTTGAGGTCCTCTTAAAGGTCTCCCAGCTAGTTGTTCCTTAAGATTTGAAATCTCAAGTTGTTGATCATTGACCCTGTTCAGCAAGGTAGTCACTTGATATTCAAGGTGACTAACCTTGGAGACTAAATAGATGCATGTTGTAGATAGTTGTGGCACCTTTAGTCTTAGATTCCCCTCATCTTCATCAAAAGAGTCATTGGGGGATAAGATGATTGGACCAAAGTCCTTAGTCTCACCACCAGCTTCAGGTTCTTGGCTGCTGGATTTCCTCTGCTCACTGGCAATCTCAGTTGAGATGTTATTGGGCTGAGTTGCCATGGTTGAGGTCTTAATGATGTAATCACTTTCTAATGTGAGAGCCTCTTCCATATGAACATCCTGAACATGTTCAGAAGTGTCCACCTCAGTTGCAGGTGACTGATGTGGGCAAGAAGCAGGAGACTCAGGAGCACTCATCTCTTTTTGTGTAGGGGAAAAGAAGAGAGAATCATGGTATTCACTGAAACCTAAACCTTCATCAGTATAGAAGCCAAGGTTAGGGATAGGTTGATTTAGATCTAAAGGCTAGGGATGGTAACTGTTCCCTGAAGGTTGATCACCTGAGTGTTGAGACTCATAGTGATGGCTTAAGGCAGTTTGGGAGAGGTGGCTAATGAGCTCATCAGGCTGAGCATGAGGAACCTCAGCACTGATCCTTGAAGAGATGGGAGTGGTCTGCTCCTCAGGAGAAGTGGGAGCTCCAATGTCCACTTCCTCCTGTATGGGTGAGTGTATGGGGGCCTCCACAGACTGAATAGTCTGAGCAGGGATTCGTTTGGATTTTCTTTGGTAAGTAAGGGTGATTTGAGGCTGTTTGGGTGTTAGAGATGTAGAAGGTGTGGGTTCAACATTAGCTAGTGATGCTAGGTTGTCACTTGAGCAATGAGCTCTAACATTTTTGGGACTAGGGCTATTTCTTCCCCAGAGAAAACAACAGTAGGCTTTCTCAGTATTTTAAAGATGTCGGGCTTCATCTATCTTAGTTTAAGAATGTTACCTGTTCCTCTCAATTATGAGCCCAGTTCACAGTTAATAATGTACTGGACATATCTAGAAAACATGTAATATTCTAAGGAGTCTAATTTGGCAAGTAAATTAGTATAAACAAATTGAGAATAACTGAACTTGACCCCCTGAATCATTCCATAGATAATGAAAGAGAGATCCTCAGGAATCTAGTCCTATCCACCATGCTTGTTGGATAAGCTGTGGATAACCACATGGAGCAGGATCTCCACTGGGATGAGACCTTCCCTTTCCTGAAGGTGTTGACTGAGAAATCTCTCTCATACCCCATCTCCTCAAAGGAATGATTGACAGCTTGCTTTAGGAAGAACACCTCACCTTCTTCATCACCCAGCTGAAGATGCATGTTGATGATGGCCGGAGTGATGAAGACTATTCTCCCCTGCACTGTGGCAGACAGTGCCTTCTCCCCATCCATAATGACCTCTTGGCAGGTCTTCCAAAATTCAAGCAGATGATACTCATACAGTGAAGGATCAATTGTTAGGGAGGTGATGTAGTTAGACAAAGCTAAGAAGCGACAAACCTCTGAGAAATGAGGATCTTTCTCAGAGCTTAACAGAGCAACCTAGTTGTGTTGCATGTGTAGCTGCATGGTAAAGTTTGGGTCATTTCTGTGAGTAGGGTTGGCCATTGTGAGGTAGCTTAGGGATGAAGAAAGAAAGAAGAAAGAAATTTCACAGAGAAATTTGGGGTTTTAGGTTTGGAGGAAGAAGTAGATGATAGAAAGAGGGGGAAACCATTGGGTTTATATGTGAAAAGGATTTAAGATAAAGTTTAATAAAAGAGGATAAACTTGAAATCCAGATGTCGGTCCCACCTCTGAAAAAGTAGTTTACTTTTGCTCAAAAAGTAGTTTTCTTGGAAGTCAAAAAGCTTCCGAAGGTAAATTATCTTTGAAAGATTTAACGAAAAAGCTTCCTAAGCTAAAATGACTTCGGAAGAATTTCCTGAGAGTTTTTAAAATTTTGCTTCAGAAGAGAAATTAAGTTTTAAATGCTTTGTACACAAAAGAACAAAGCTTCTGAGAGTTAATTTTGCTTTGGAAAGAAAAGGTCCTTGAAAACATATAAGTTTCTGAGACAAGCATTTAAGCTTCGAAAGGTATTTCAGAAATCTCTACTGAAGGTAAAATTTCTTAGACAGTTATTTGTTTTGAAAGCATGATTTTCTTCCGAGGGTAAACACATATCTTCTGAAGGATCAGAAATTTTAAAAAATATAAGGAAAGTCTTCAAAAAGATTTTCTTCCAAAGAAAACAAGAGCTTATGAAAGTGATGAACTAGACAACTTAGAACACACATATTTTTTAAGAACTAATAAGAATTAGTTTTAAGAAAAACCTACTCAAAGTTGATCATCCCATTAGCCGATATAAGATATTTAAATCTCTGTTGATCAAAAGACTTTGTAAACAGATCAGCATATTGTTCATCTGTGTGAACTTTGACTAGTTTAATTAACCCCTTTTCATAATTATCTCTTATTAAATGATACCTGATATTGATGTGTTTGGTCCTTGAGTGTTGCACAGGATTCTCTGTGATTGAAATGGCACTATTGTTGTCTACGTGAATGGGAGTCTCCTTGAAGTTTAACCCATAGTCCAACATCTGATTCTGAATCCAAAGCACTTGAGCACAGTAGTTTGCAGCAGCAATGTATTTAGCTTCAGTAATTGATGCAGAGACACAAGATTTTTTCTTGCCTTGCCATGAGAGAACCCTTCCACCAAGAAACTAACATCCCCCAGATGTAAACTTTGTAGTCATGTTGCAACCACCATAATCAGGATTCATTGGATACCACAGACCAAGTGTTGAAGCACCTTTGAGGTATCTTAGAATCCTCTTGACAGTGATTAGGTGAGACATATTAGGGTTGGCTTGATATCTTGCACAAATACATGTAACAAACTTGATATCAGGCCTACGAGCTGTAAGATACATAAGAGACCCAACCATAGCCCTATAAAGGTGTTCATCCACACACTCCCCCTCAAGATCAGGTCCAAGTGAGTGGTTTCTTGCTATGGGTGTCTTTTCAATCTTACAATCAGTAATGTTGAACCTCTTCAGTATGTCTTGAACATACTTTGACTGACTAATGAAGATGCCTTCTTCAACTTGCTTAACTTGAATTCCCAGAAAGAAATTGAGTTCACCCATGGCACTCATTTAAAATCCGTCCTTCATCAGCTTCTCAAAGTCTTTGCAGAGCTTTGGATTAGTTGAACCAAAGATGATGTCATCTACATACACTTTAACTAGCAGTATGTCATTTCTCTATCCTTTGATGAAGAGAGTTCCATCTATGGTACCTCTCTTGTATCCATGTTTGCAAAGATACTCAGATAGTGTCTCATACCACTTCCTGGGTGCCTGATGCAGCCCATAAAGAGCGTTGTCAAACTTGCAAACATAATTAGGATGATTAGGATCTACAAAACCAGGTGGCCGTTTGACATATACCTCTTCATCAATCACTCCATAAAGAAAAGCACACTTCACATCAAGTTGAAAGACCTTGAAGTTCTTGGATGCAGCAAATGCCAGGAATATCCTAACAGCTTCCAGTCTTGCTACAGGAGCAAAGACGTTCGTGTAGTCAATCCCTTCTTCTTGTGTATATCCTTGAACAACCAGTCTAGCTTTGTTCTTGATCATAATGCCTCTATCATCCTTCTTATTCCTAAACACCCATTTGGTTCCAATGGCAGTCTTCCCATGAGGAAGAGGATAAAGGTTTGAAACTTTCTACCTTTTGAATTGAAGTAGCTCCTGATGCATAACTTCAATCCAACTTCCATCCTTTAGAGCCTTATCAACTTTCTTTGGCTCTATCTAGGATAAGAAACAAGAGTGAAGACAAACATTTGCTTCATGGATTTGTCCTCATGTTTTTACCCGTGTGACAACATCTCCAATGATGTTTGTGGTAGGGTGAGACTTGTGGATCCTTAGTTGAGGGATCACAACAAGTTGTTGAGAGAGATCTAAACTAGAGAAATTTAGATTTGGCATAGATGTTTAACCCACCACATCAGCACACTTATCAAGAGAAACTTGATCCAGTGAGTGTGTGACATCATTAATGTTATCATCTATGGTGTGGTTATCATCATCAAGACATTGCTGATCACCGTCACCACCTCCATTTGTTTCTTCTACATGGGAGGCATCGTTATCTGGTTGTGGAGCCTCTGAGCTAGAATTTGAAGGCATCCCAGATGTATCAGTTGAAGTTGTCATTGTAGTGCTGATAGAAACCTCATTTGCAGAAGTAGTTCCAACTGGAGCCGAAGATGTGTTACTTGAAGATTTTCTTAGCTCAAATCTTGAATCAGGATCATCTGTATTTAATTTTTTTGCAGATCCTGAAACAGTCTCATAAGATTTGTTAAAACAGTTGGTAACTAAATCAAGATCAAACAGCCAATCAGGACCAAAACCAGCTACACAAGGTGTGTGTTCATTGAAAGTCACATTGGCTGACTCCTCAATAATTCTAGTTCTGAGATTGTACACTCTGTAAGCCTTAGCTTGGGAAGAGTATCCAATGAAGTGTCCATCATTTGATTTCTCAACAAAATTGGCAATTTGATCTTTGGTATTCAAGATGGTGCAAGGACATCCAAATGACTTGAGAAAACCAATAAAAGGTTTCCTCTTGTGCCAAAGTTAATAAGGAGTCTTGCTATGAGTCTTAACTACTAAAACTCTATTCTGCACATAGCAGGCAGTGTTGACCTCTGTCTAGAAGGTGATGGGAAACTTAAAGTCGGACAACATGGTTCTTGCAGCTTCAATCATTGTCCGGTTTCTCCTCTCAGCAACACCATTTTGATGAGGAGTCCTGGGAGCATTATATTTTCTTGTAATACCTTTCTCATCACAAAATGTATCAAGAATTGGTTCTTGAATTCAGTTCCCTTATCACATCTTATGATTTTAACCTTGTGATCAGATTGATTCTCAATCTTCAAGATGAAACTCTTCAGAATTTCAGGAGTCTCATCCTTAGTTCTAAGGAAGAAGACCCAAGTGAATCTTGTAAAGTCATCTATGATCACCAGACAGTAAGAGGTCCTTCCTAGACTCATTACACTGGTGGGGCCAAAGAGATCCATATGTAACAAGTGTAGGGGTGTAGTGATGGAGTTCTTTTCCTTAGGCTTGTGAGATACCTTATGTTGCTTCCCTTTCAGGCATGCCACATAATGGTCATCACTTGTAAACTCTTTTTTTGGCAATCCAGTTACCAAATCATTC
>BJCM01264029.1:0-19512 GCA_018326385.1 Flaveria bidentis
AAATTTTCTAGGTTATTAGATCATAATGATAGCTTAGTAAAGGACTTGCAACTGTGCACTGAAGCTAATAGAGTACTAAAACAAAATGAGCACTGTTACAAAGAAAAAATAAACCTTTTGAACATACAGCTTAGGGAAACAAAAGTAGTAGCCTTTAACCAAGCTAATGACATTAGGTACTATCTTAACTCCTTAGAAGACACTAAAAAACAAAAAGCAGAGGTGTAATTGACTGCACGCTGTTTATCAACTGGATGTGAAGAGTGCTTTCCTTCATGGTGAAATCCAAGAGACAGTGTACATTAGTCAACACGAGGGATTTGAGGATCCATATCATCGGGACAGAGTTTACAAACTCGACAAGGCTTTATACGGACTCCATCAAGCGCCTAAAGCCTGGTATGAGAAACTCTCAACTCACCTTGTGAAACATGGCTTTTGCAGAGGTGTAATTGACTGCATGCTATTTATCAAAGAAACGGATGGAGAATTACTTCTCGTCCAAATTTATGTACATGACATAATCTTCGGTTCCAAGAACGAACACTTACGTAAAGAGTTTGAAGCAGTAATGAAGGCTGAGTTTGAAATGAGTGCAATGGGAGAGATGAAATTCTTTCTTGGGTTACAGGTGGATCAGACACCAAAGGGAATATTTCTACATTAGACCAAGTATGTAGGAGATATTCTTAGTCGGTTCAACCCGGAGAATGCTTCCGCAGCTAGGACTCCACTAGCTACAAACCACGATGTAGCACCCGACGAGACTAGTGATCTGGTAGATGCCACTATGTACTGAGGAATGATTGGATCTCTCATGTATCTCACTACCTCAAGACCTGATATCATGTATGCGACATGTCTATGTTCAAGATTTCAGCGAAGCCAAAGGTTAACCATCTAATAGGGGTCAAAAGGATATTTCGTTATCTGAAGGGTACACCTACACTTGGGTTGTGGTATCCTCGTGACGATGAACTTGAGCTTACGGCGTATAGTGACTCGGATTACGGAAGCTGAAAGATGAACTACAAGTCTACATCAGCGGGATGTCAATTCTTTGGGAGAAAATTAATGACCTGGCAGTGTAAGAAGCAGACCTCGGTTGCTTTGTCAACCTGTGAAGCCAAATATGTTGTTGCTGCAAGTTGCTGTTCACAAATCATATGGATTCAACAGCAAATCTGGGTTTACGGTTTGAAATTTTCTTCTACTCCTATTTTTGTTGATAACTCTGGTGAAATTGCAGTAACTAAAAATTCGGTCCAACATCCTAAGACCAAACATATCGGAATAAAATATCACTTTATACGTGACTGTTTTGAAAAGACCCTAATTGATTTGGTTAAAATAAATACTAATTTTCAACGCGGTTACCTCTATACAAAGGCTTTTGATAAACCATGTTTTCTATATATGTTAGAGATCAACGACGTTAAAAAGAACGGTGACGTAATTCCTGACGATGACCATGTGTAGTCCAATGCTTATAGTAAATTTTTCTTTTACTTTTTTCATTTTTTTTATTTACTTTATTTTATGCTTTAATTAAAATTGATGTTATTTCTTAGCCTATTAAAATCCTAAAACCGCAAATCGTTTACGGTATCAGAATTTTACGGGGAGAATAGGTTTAGTTAGTAACATTAACGAAAAAACGAAAGAGGAGGAGAGGCTAGCTAAGAGAAATTAGATCGTATCTGTGATACTAATTCAACAACTATAGAAAATGATAGTACACAGGAACAACTCAATTGGGACTTTAAAAGTTTAAATTGAATAAGATGCAAAATTCAAAGTATAAGCCTGTGTAGTCTGAGCAATATAAAAGGAAAAATGATAGAAAAACTGGTTACTACTAAGGTTACACAAAGAAAGTAGACCTAGAGGTTGCTAGTCCATAGATGATATGTTGGTAGTTTCAACACAATAGATGATTAGACCTTATTAGTGAACTCAATTCAAACTAAACTGTTCAACTGATTGTGGGTTCCCATCTTATCACTGGTTAACACAATCAGTTATTTCCAATAAGGGGTGATGAGCAAATAAACACCACAAATGTGTGCGGATGACCATAAAAAGAGCAAAGCACGAAAAAATGAAAAATAAACGCAATCAAGATAATAAGTTATGTTGTTGGTGCGTTATGTGCAAAAGAAAAAATAAAGATGCTCTAACAAGAAGATAGGTTGTGTGCCTCTCTGTTGTGAGATGGCACTGACCTGAGGATAAGCATAACCTAGATATTGTAGAATTCATTGTTGTTTGCCGCCTCTCTGTTGTGCGATGGCACTGACCTGAGGATTGGCTTCTCTTTGAAAGCTCTAAAATAGTTTCTTCTTGTCAAAAAACCATAGACCTCTATCTCCTGAGGAATATTGATTACCACACAAGCGTGGGATCCACAAATGTTGGTTGAAATAATTAAACCTTAAACTATCACCAATATGTATTAAAAGTCTATGTATGGATTTAAGAGGACAAGTATACTAACAATTATCATGGCTACAATTCTTGAAAGTCCAAATCAATATGGGGATATAATAGTACTAGTATGATTTCCTAAAATTGCTAACGACTCTAGATGAAAAACAAGAATAAAGCATCAAAAGGTTTTGATAACATGTCCGGAATGATTTGAATTTCCTGTATGATTCCAAATTGAATTGGTCCATTTATGGTCAAAATGAATTAAAGCTGCCTTTTCAGGAAATGAACTCTTTAGATTTATATCTTAGGATTTACCCCTCTCAAAACCACAAAAACTTGTCTTAGTTTTGGATTTCAGTTTTATTTCTTTTATTTTGTTTAAATTTTGTCAATTTAGTTTGTTAAACATCGGACTACGCCATGGAATACAATAGAGGTTTTTAATCACCTAAAAGGGTCACGTCTGAGGTGACCACACATGTTTTAAAATGTAAAAAGGGTCACATCTGAGGTGACCACACATGTGTTCAAATGTAAATGGGTCACGTCTGAGGTGACAAATTGTTTTAAAAGGATCATGTCTGAGGTGATCAAAAGTTTTCAAGTTAAAATGATCATATCTAAGATGATCGATGGCTAAACAACTTTAAATAATAAGTTAAATAATGTAAAATGTCAAATGGTCATAAAGTCAAAATCATGAGTATGATCCATTCGCACGACTGGACCATGAGTATGGACCAATCGTACGAATGGACCATACTTATGCCCTAGACAGCCGAATAGAGCATGAGTATGAACCATTCACCCGAATGGCTTCCAAGATTGAGCTAGTCACCCGAATGGAGCTGTGCGAATGAGTCGGTCGCCCGACTGAACCCTAGTCGGCCGACTGAATGTGATCGACTGAACCAATCGCACGATGAGGTCCAATTGCCCGAATGAACAGAGCGAATGGGTCAAGTCGCTCGATTAAAATCAGATTCAGTATAAATAGGGCCATAGTCGATCGCATTAAACTCATCACCCCTAATCGCCCTAATATCGTATACATTACCCTTACTTTGCCAAAATTTCATCAGACCTAAGTTTCCTACTTCTTTTGATATTCTGACGTTCGTTGGTGATTATACAGGTAAAATGCGGTGTGACCATGCCAAAAGTCGATTTGACTCCAAAAATCAAGAAATTGGCCCTAACTTGACCCGAGACTGAAATAGGACGAATAACCTAGTAAAACTAATCAGAACATTGAAATCAAGATTATTAGGTTATTAGTAAAGTGATTGTGAGTCTAATGAACCAAAACACGACGTCTAATTCTAAGTTTTAGTTCAAATTCGAATTTCAGTAGAACGAACAGTCGGTCATGCGACTAGACACACGGATTTACTACAATCGCACGATTGAGCTGAACGAATGACTCAATCGGCCAAATGAGTGATACGAATGAGCGCAGTCGGCCGACTAAACCACTCGCATGCTCAGTCACCCGATTGAATCCAGTCGCATGCCAGGTCAACCGACTGAACACAGTTGCATGGTTTAATCACATGATTGAACCAGAATGAATTCAACCAGGTTAATTTGAACTGATTTGTGTTGTGTGGTGATCTAACGTCTATGTGCCTTGTATTACAGATCTATGGCTGATAGGTGGGCCATCAACCCCAAGCACAACATATGTGCTCATTTAGATGCCACTACTCGAAATGGTGCTGAGTTTGCGGGGATCATTGCTTTCCTTAAGAGATCTAGGATCTACAGGGCTATATCCACACCGTGCACTCCCTATAGGTCTATTCAGCATGCCTTCTGGACGGGCACATCGGTTGACCGTTCACACGAGCCATACAGCATCCGCAGTAGTATTTTTGGTCAGCCTATCGAGGTCACTGCTGAGGATATACGACGGGTACTTGGTTTGGGTGACGATGCAGACCACCCAACCAGACTTCACCCTCTGACAGTGAGAGGGTGCTTCCTAAGGATGAAGTACGCTGGGAATATTAATGCAGGTGTGCTCAACAAGAGCAATATGTGTCCCAGTACAAGTACTTAGCACATGTCATCCTTAAGTGCTTGGCTTCGAGAAGGGGTGGGTTTGATGATCTTTCAAACCAGATTCAAAATGCCTACGTGGCACTAGTTCTAAACCACCTTTTCATCTTCTCGAGCATGATATTCTATTACCTGATAGAGAATCTGGAGGCTAAGGGCAAGGAGGGATTTTGCATGTACCCCAGATTCTTGCAGATGGTTTTTGATGAGAAGCTGCCCACACTGTCCTAGGAGAGCCACGATGCTGTGTCGTTAGAGATTATGGGTGACACTTCCTTGGGATGCATGAAGGTCTACCGGGAAAAGCAGGTCAAACCCCCGGTGAAGAGACTCTTCATGCATCTAGCCTAGGCTGATTACGTGGCGCCGGGTAGGCGAAAGTGGTGCCATGAGGAGAGTGACTCAGATGTTGAGCAAATTTCTCTTCCATTTGACGACTCCGATGATGAAGGTGATACAAGCGGAGACTCCAGGCCCGCTTCTACGAGGGGCCCCACTACACATGTTACTCCTTCACCCCTACTCATCCAGATGCCACCAATGCCAGCTTTCACTTGGACTTCTATCCTCCCAATCAAGAAGAAGAGAGTGATAAGGAGCCTCTAACGAGGACTGTGGGCAGCCGGGTAGTTGCCACAGAGAGAGGTTTGAGGGCGGGTGGTGGACGCCCAGGGAAGTCTAGGGATGCTGCCGCTGATACACATCCCACATATGCCCCGGACCCGCCCAGCAGCCAAGGGGGAGCCTCTGTGCCTAGAGGCTCAAGGAAGAAGAGGATGGCACACCCCTACGACAAGAAGGGGAAGAGGCTAAAGTTCACTCTGACCTCATCTACCACCACAACCACTACCTCAGCCACACCTTCCACCACTACCACCACCACTACTACTACACCACCTGACACCACCTCTACCACCTCACACACCACTACCACACTCACTCCACCACTTACCCACATCCAATTAACCTCCACTACAGCTCATCCACCACCACCTACATCTATACCACCCCCAATCTTTACTACTACCACCAGCACCACCTCTAGCCACCAAGCAGGACCGTCATCTTACCCCTCCTTTCTATCTGGATCATCTCTACCTCCCATTAGGGTAGAGGAAAAGCTCTCAGCATTGAACCTTATGCTGCTGAAGCTGTTATCAGCCGATGACGAGAAGACTGCTCAGATTTGTCAGCTAGTAGAGCTTACTACTGTACAATCTCAGCAGATATCTCAGCAGGCTCAACTGATTGAGCAGCAGGCACAGCAAATGGCTACCCAGAGCTCAGAGATGTCCCAACTCCAGGAGCAACATTCCATTCAGCAAAAGGGATAGAGGAGTTGGAGACTACTAACAAGACCATCATGTTGAGGCTTAAAGGATCAAAAGATGAGCCACTAAAGATCAGAGAAGGAGATGGAGATGATGGTGATGATGATGACAGTGATGATGATGACAGTGATGATGATGATGATGATGATGATAGTGATGATCAGGGTGATGATACTGATGCAGGTGATGATGTTGATGAAGGTGATGATGATGATGAAGGAGATGATGATACATCTACTGCGGGTGCCACATCAAAAAGTAAAAGGAGGACCAAGAAAGCTCAAGACAAAGGTACCTCTACATCAGCCCCGTCAGTAGAGGAACACATGATACAAGACAAGAGTAATGCTTAGTTGTTTATGTTATTTTAAAAAAAATCATGTGTTATTGAATATTATATTAAACTAATGTATATAATGTTTATATTTTGTTAATGTGTTTCTGTTTTGATTATTGACTAATGGTTGATGTGTTACATGTTTTAAATCAAGCAGATCCAAATTATTAAAGAGATGAATTCGACGTTTGCCCCCTTCAGCAGGTCAAGACTCAACTAACAATGATTCTTGATGTGCAAGGGATAGTTAGAAGATCAGTGAGTTACACCCCTGAAGAGGGGGAAATAATTCATGCTCTTACTGATGAGCAGTTGGCCGAAATGTTCAAACTCAATCCAGATAAGATTGTCAAGGATGCTCCAACCTTTGAAGTAACCTGTGATGATAAACTAAATGACATAGACGAGATCGAGATCGAGGACGTCACTACAGAGCACTATCCAGAGTATGCTGACAAAGAGGAAAATGTGGTCCCCAAACTGGGTGATACCCTGGTCAGTGATATGTTTGAGATACTGGATCAGATTGAGCAAGAGTCCGAGAAGATTAAGGAACAAGCCCAAGCCTCAGAAGCTGATGTTAACATCAGAAAGGCTGAATGGGTTGCATGTTTTGCGGAGATCCGAGCCCAACACGTTGCACCAAAACCAAATGTCTACACCAAGCTCAACAAAGTGAAGAAGCATCACAAGGTGTGAGGAAAGATTATCGCGTGGGCCCATTTTGATGATCTTAATGTATATGCAGTAAAGAGAAAGAAGGGTATAGAGTACTTTAGATTTCCACAGGATCTAAAGACTCTACCTGGTTTTAAGCTCAACCAGCTGGCCAAACTGAAGCCGTTATATGCTGACCCAAGAAAGATGTCAGGCTGGTTTGAGGCTGCATTGAAGAGAGAGTACCACAGCAGGTGGGTCAACTTCAAAACTCAACAACCTACTAAGTATATCTGACGGTCTAAAGTTGATTCCATAACTAGAAAGCCAAAGATAGTGCTGAACTGGAGTCCTCCACGCACGATGTCAAGAATCCCTCTAAGGGAAATGCCACAGGACTTCACTCCACACTTTAAGTGGTGGTACTATGATTGGAGAACAGGTGAAGCGGTCATAGTTCTGAACAGAGGGCAGGATGGATACTATAAGGGTATTTGACCCAATGTGGCTTACTAACTTGTCAGCTGAAGATGTCTACACTCTATACAAGTGGCCACTGTTCTATGACGCGCAGGATATTATACAAGACCTCCAATTCCAAAAAGTGATCAGACTCTACTTTGCATTTGAAATACATGCAGGAGTCACAAGAGAGGATAAGTACAAGAAATATGAGGATCTTATGAAGAATGTAAGACAATAGATGAATCTAGGTCCAAGGAGGAGTTTGTAGACACATGTGTACCTAGTTTCTAAGCTTAATGTAATCTTACACATATGTAATAGATTGGGTATTTAATGAAATATAAATGTTTGGTTGTGTTTATAATGTTTATGATTTCTTTAATTAGTAGTTTAACGCTTATTGAATTGACTATATAGGTTTGTGGTTGTTTGAACTAATATTAGTAATGTAATGATTAATAAATATATTCAAACTTAGTAATATGAAGTTCTCATGCAAATGACCCTTGCTAATGGACCATACACATGAACAACTTCATGTGAATGACTCAGTCGCACGACTGAACGAGGAGACTGGATCAGTCGCACGAGTATAACATGATATTGACTCAATCGCACGAATGAACACTCAATCGTATGAATTGATCAACCTTATGGCTCAATCGCACGACTAAACCATGCAAATGGTTCAGTCGCCCGAATGAGAAACCCTAACCTATAAATACCACTTAATTCGTGGAAAACCGCAAGAATCAAGAACACTTCGACTACATCTATACCCTAGTTTTCCAGAGACCTCTAAGAACCTGTTCCAAGCTCATAGATCGCACTAGATCGATTCCAAATCGTTCTTAACGTTTAGATTCAATACATAATTGTTTCTATGTGCGTTTTCATTGATTGGATTGCCAATCAAATAGGATTCCGCACTATTTGATTCGGTATACACGTTTATGAGTTAGTATTTCTTTCAATACACGATCCCAACAACTATTGTGAATTCAAGGATCAAAACATGAATTATCAAGTTAGATTGCACGAATAGTGATCGCGGAATTATCAATAATAGTTATTCAATTGAATGATGATTAAATAAAAATCGTAATATGAATCAACAAAGAACAATTAGATAAATGTAAAATAGATAAACATTATAAATGAACAAACATGTTTGATTCAAAAATTTTCCATTGATACTGATTAACGAGTATGATTGAACAAATCAAGATTGAATGATTGCTATTTTTTATTGCTAGGGTTCTAATGATGATCTAGTGTGTATTATTGTGGTTGTTGTTAGGGTTTCTAGGGTTTGTTGTTAGATTATGACAGCAATAATTGGTTTCTAAGTGTGCACCTATGCCTCTTATTTATAGGCTTAGGGTTTTACTATTAGGGTAACACTAACTTTCTTATCATGATAAGAAAGTTACTCAAATAATGTATTGATGCAACATTCTCAGACCAAAGTAAATTCATCCACAGAAGTTGACTTTATGACATCACTTTAGTCTTTGACTTGTTGACTTGATGAACGTGGTGAAGTACATGCAAGTGTTTTGGTCTTTCATAGGACTTGAGTCTTCCGTAGCACTTTGTTCTTCTATAGTAGTTTAGCCTTCTGAAAGATTTTGGTCTTCTGTACGAGTCTGTCACTTGGGACTTCATCTGCAACAAGTGTTCTTCTGTAGAAGATCCTCGGATGCGTAATTCCTAGTTGAGAAAGAACAAGATCAAGAGGTTGAACAAGAAGGTGAAGTTGGAAACAATTATGTTGTTGTAATAGCCTATCATAAAGATGATTTGGATGATGATGACATCAATGTAAAAGCTATCTTGTAGCTGAGTATAATAAGCTGATAATCAAGTCAAACAAAAGATTGGAGAGGATAAATGAATTGAAGGGAATGATAAGAGAAAAAGGAAGATCAACTGACAAAACAAGAAGCTTCACTTAAAATATAGAGAGAAGATGTTCAAGACAAGAATGAAGTGATTGATGCTTTGCATGAGTTGGTTAGAGAACTCAATGAATCTGTTGAACATGAGAAGTCTGAAAGGGAGTAGCTTGTGATAGAGATGAACAAAGCAAACAATACTATCTCTAAACAAGTTGTCCTACTGAAAAAGAAAAGATGAAGAGTTTTATGAGCTAAATATGAAGATATTTGCTCTTGAATCAAATGCTAAACCAACAACAACAAAAGAGATTATTGATACTTCAAAGCCAACTATTCAATATAGCAGAAAAAGATAGTATTTTGGGAAGATAAAGAAAGAGATTGTAGAAATTCAAGACTCCTTTACAAAGAAGGCAAAAGTCATATCCCCAGAGCACACTCTTTCAGTAGGTGTATATACCTTGAAGCCTATGACTCATGCTGATACTAAGAGTGATGATGAATAGGATAAACTAACAAAGATGGAATCTCCCAAAGATCCACAAGAATCTAAAGCTAACGTGTTGTTGTCCACTAATAACATTCTGGAAGAGAGACCTCAATCATCAATGTTTCTTGACTTTAATAAACAATGGTTTCATTTATGATATGGTTGAGAAAATTAACTTGACTAAGATGAAGAATGTGCTTGTAGAGTTTGAGCTTGCAAGATTTATGCTTCATGTCTGCAACTTTAAAACCTTCTCCTCAAGCCATTCAAAAAATTAAGCAAGATTTATGCATTTATGACACGACCAAGCTGACCAAGTATAACATGACATGCTCATTACAAAGTCATAATTACAAACTATATGAGTTTAAAGGAAGATTTGTGGCCGAGTTAAGGAATATGATGGAGTATGTGATGAAGGCGGAGTTAGGGACTAGAATTAAATTCAGAACTGAAGCACTAAACCCTTCCTATTCTCATCAAGCCAAAGCTACTTCTGCTGGACCAGTTCTTGTAGAAAGCAAAGACAGGCACAAGGGTAAGCCAAAACTAATCAAATAACCAATAGATGTAACACAAGGAAAAGTATGGGCACTTGGTACAATTGTAAGGGAAATTACTAAAGAGATGTCAACTCTCATCCAATTGTTTGATCATCTCACAACTCCAAATCAGTTAAAGAGAACAGGATTATGGCCTTGAAATATGATCCAGACTGGGACTGTGCACTTATTAAGAGGACATTTGGAAATATTTAAATACTTTCGTTTAGTTGAAACAATATTAACACTCCCTGATTCTGATATCCATGATCTGCAAAGCTTAATCATCACCAACTATCCAATAAATCCAAGAGGAAGAGATTTCTATATGGTTGTTGGAAAATTGAAGACTAAGTTCAAGGATGATGTGCTGAAAAAAGCAAGAAGAAAAGATATTAAGCACAACATAAGAAGACAAGGGCAAAGAAGGTCAAAATCCATCTCCTCCACATTAGTTGATGATCAATTCTTAAGGAGAATATGATACTCAAATAAAAGCTCAACAATAATAAAGACTATTAAAGGTAAAAAGTATACATATCCTATTATTGAGTGGGGATATGTATAAAGAACAAACAAGCTAGTGCTACTGAGAAATGATCCTAAGAAGAAAGCTAAGAGCATAAGGTTGTTTTATCTAGTGGAAATTAAACTTTTACACCCAAGCTACACTTCTTATCTTCATGATAGGTATCTCCCTAATCTCAATGATGAACATGCTAAAGTGAGATATGCTTATATGTGCAAATCATTCAAGTTAGTGACAAAGCGCATGCAAAGGCCTATAAAAGGAGAAATTTTGAGGTTGGCCAACTGATCGGAACAGAGATACTAGAAATCATCGAGTTAAGAATTTCAAATCGGGATGAGCTGGAGATTGTGAACAATAACATTGTTTTGGCCACACTTACCATTGAAGAAGATGTACTTGGTCTGAGTTTTGAAACATTAGAGAAGATCAGAGATAAAATACACTTAAGATGATCAAAAAGTTGCAGTCTCATATTTCAACAAGAAGATTGTATCAAGAGTTAAAGAGCTTCCAAGTTCATTGTATAGGCTTAGCGCTCTAATCTATTAATTTGTAATAAACTCTAGTATATATTTCTTCTTGTATGTAATGAATATATAGGTTAAAACAATTGGTGTTGATTTATATGTGTGATTGTAGGAATTAAAATATACTTAGTCAAATTTGTAAATTGACTAAGTGTAAGAACTATCTAGGGATTAATATTTTGTACTTCTATAGATGTTCTACTTCAACAAAAAAGGATTTGTGCATCTGAGGATCTCCTACGGAAGAATAGTTTGCAACGGATGAAGCCAAGGGATTCCTACAAAAGAGCAAGTCCTATGGATGAATAAACTACTACTAAAGAACAAAAGTCCTACGGAAAACCAAGACACTTGCATGTACATCACCAAGTACATCAAGTCGACAAATCAAACAGTAAAGTGATGTCATAAAGTCAACTTCTATGGATGACTTCACTTTATTTAGAGAATGTCACATCAAGACATTCTTTGGGTAACTTTCTTACCTTGATAAGAAAGTTAATGTTATCCTAAAAGTTAATTACTAGGCCTATAAATACTATACATAGGGTCACACTTTTTGACAAGCTTTTGATTTGTTTCATCTTTGTAACAAACCCTAGCAACCCTAACAACAACAATAACAATATACATCAAAATATCCTTAGAACCCTAGCAATATTCAAACATCAATCATTTGTTCAATTGTAATCATTAATCAATGAGAATGGAAAACATTTGAATCAAATTTTCTTGATTATTCATCATATTCGTTGGTATTATATTTATCATAATTGCTCTATGATTTATTCATATTATAATTGTTATTTCATGATCACTTGATTAAACAACTAGTAGTGATAATTCCACAATCACTATTCATTCAATCTAACCTAATAATTCTTGTTTTGATCCTTGGATACACATCTTTGTCTTTGTTCAAAACATGAGATCATAAATCTGTCATGTTTTCTCAATCATCTCCCTCCCTAGTCTGTACACGATGTTCAAGAGCAACAGGTGTAGGTGAACTAAATGAAGTACTAGCACCTTGTCTCTATGAAGGAGTGTTGGGAAAATCTTCCATACCAACAAATTCATCAAACCCTTGATCCCTTGGTGGGGTACTCAACACATCCTCAGTAGCAAGCATAGTAGATGATTTTACAGTAGTTGATTCTGTAAAAATCACTATAACAGGAGTATCTGATAAAGAAATTTTAGTACTAGTCGACATAATCGTCAATGTGGTCTGACGCTCACGCAACACAGCTCGTCCTCTACCCTTCCATATGGACTATCACATTAAGCCCTACCCTCAGCATTCTCTTCTTTCTCCTCTGATTTGATGGGGAATCCTTATGAAGAAAATTTTTATCTCTTTCCTTAGCAATGTGTTTGGTTGGAGTTCCTTCCACTCTTGGACGTTCTTGTAATACATTAGGAACATTCCATATCTTATCACTATCAGACTCACTCCCACTATCAATGTACCAAGTGTTCACCTCAGTCATATTAGATATGCCAACTCCCATAGAACATTCTTGAGCTTCTTGGGTAGTATTGGAAGATGGACCAATTGCATCAGCTTGATGAACCTTAATATAATATATTGTTGTTGAGCCTTTGCTTGAAATCCTTTGACAAATCTTCCAAGCTTAGCAAAATGTGTTCCATCCCAAGCATGTCGCTTGCTCCCATAAAGTAAGTGAATATATCTTTCTTCATCACCATAATGAACTAGGTGGATGAATAAGATACTACTAGCTCATAGTGAGCAACATTAATTATCATTTGAATAAATATGGGTTACATGACAAACTTCTTCCCCATGGCAGCAATGACATTCTTCGACATCTCTAAAAACATAGCTTTTGATATGCTTTATGGTAGATCGTCAACAAGTGAAAAGCACAGGGATCCGAACATTACACTTAAGCTATCCATTCTCTCCTTAAAGTTGCTTAAGCAGTGTATCACCACATGAAATAGATACTTCCAGAATGGAGGTAAATATTTCTTCTCTAATGAAGGGTAATGGTGACATTATCCCATCCTGATCAAACAATCTCTAGCCACATCATCATCAATCTGTAAGGGAGCATTTGGCTGATCTTCCAACAATAATACATTGTTTATCACTTCAGAAAATCATTTGGAATTGAAAATTTGAACTTATTGCATAAATATAACTATTCGCGTGCGATTACTTAACTTTTTGCGCAAAAAGATCTACTTTTTTCATGAAAATTTTTTGACCACAAGTAAACTGTTCGTACGCCAATTCAATGTTCTCAGGTGATCGTTAAACTCAAATAAAGAAGTTATCACGTCTGCTTGAATTTCATGAACATTCCGCATGCGACAAGTACAAATTTTCATATTTCAAATTGAGCATTTTTAAAGCAATTTAATCATTATTACTTGTTCATTTAGTGTCAAGTTGGTTATACTAAAATTTTTGTATGTTTAATTGTGTTTAATTTGTCATTTAAAAGTCCTCACTAGTTCAGTTTATGTTCGAATACACACAAACATAACCAAACACATGAAATCTAACTTATCAAATGTTAAACAATCAATATGCAATCGCAATGAACTAGTAAATCAACTACTAAGATTTCCACACATAGAAAATTTTTCAGAGAAGGAAGATTGAAAATTGTCATGCGAGTGGCCAACATTTTACATGACTGTTCAGTATATAGGTGTCTACCTTCTCCCATGTAGTTTCCTTTTTGGATGATACTAGTTCGACTAGTCGCATCATCAACTTTTCACATCAGTTAGACTTCTAGCGTGAGAGAAGTTCAACTTGCTTTGAACTTTTTACCTTTTAATTTTTAAATTTTCAATTTTATTTATTTTGTTGAACCATTTGATTTCTTATGAGTAAATTCGGGTTTATCTAAGTATTTACAATTATCCAAAAACCCTCAATTTTGTAAAATTTTGTATACCAAAACCAAGGTGTAATAAAAACAAATTCTAATAGAAAATCAAATTGACATACTCAATATACTAATAATTTAAATATTTTTATAAATTTTCAAGTATAGGATCATATTTCTATGAAATTGATCATCAACATCATTCAACATTATTTTAAATAAGACTTCTTACGTTGATTATCCATATGCTATGTCCACCTTAAACTTAGACTTCAATTTTTCTTAGACACATATTATATGATATTTAGCATGTTTGATTAAGATATATGAAGTCAGTAGATCCCATAATCAAAAATCCTGTAGAACCCTTTTCCAGCTTGAAGACAATTTTGAGACTTCAAGTCACCCCAAATTGACTTAAACCTTTTACCTCTGATTAGCATTTTAAGGATTAAATTTCTAATATTATATCTATTTTGAAGCACAACTAGCACAAGAAACATTTTAATTTTCTGTATTATAATATCTACATGGAGCATAATTAGTATGAGAAATATTTCTATACATAGAATATTAACAAGTTTTAGGACTTGTTAACTAACTAGTTGGACTTATGTTTTGCCCTCACAATACATTTAGGACTTACATGCCAATTCAAACTTTCGTTCCCCATCTTTTAATTTTACCTCTTGTGTTAGAACATATTATTAAAGAAGAAAACATTATCATATAGTATGTAGTATATGACATATCTTTAATTATTATGCTCAATTGCATCTTTTGTTTCTATATGGTCTTTTGGCTCCTTATTGCTCCTTTTTATTTATTTTTCATTTTTTGTCTTTGCTTTTCATATATATTTTATCTCTTGATATTTAGATATACATATATCTTTAGAAAAATACTAAATCAAACAATAACTGGCTTTAGTATGGCTAGACTGTAGCTCACAATATGTTTTAGCAAAGAATCAATGTTACCATAAAATATTGATGACTAACCCACTTCATTCATAAAGAACTTACTTCCAATGCATCACAGATCATAGTGCTTTCCAACTTTGAAATTCAAGCCTATCAACATATCAAACATAATCCAAGTTAGTTTCTTGTAAGCATTAGGATGTGATGTATCAAAATCAAGAAATGTACTATCATTTCCTATATAATTTTGAAAATTTTAATTTTTTTAAATCTTTAGAAAAAATATTTTTGTAATTTTTCTTCAAAATTTGTACTCCCCCAAAGAACTAAATCTTTTTTGAAACATTTTCATATTTTCTCCCACTAAAATTATGATTATCTAGATAGAAAATAATAATTTTAAATAGAAGTAACAACATAAAAAAATATTTTTGAGAGGGTGGAAGAATAATTGTTTACCAAAGTTAATCATTCCCTATGATTGAACCAAAAAGTTGAATCGGCAATGATCAAATGCCTTAGTAAATAGATCAATAATGTCATCATTAGATTTGACTGAATCCAAATGACTGAGCTTTCAATCAAAACAATCACAAATAAAATGCATGTAGATATCAATGTGTTTTGTTTTTGAATGTTGGATCAGATTCTTCATTATGTTTAGCACTACAATGTTGTCACACCAAATCTTGGTGTTATAGATGTTAAAGCCATAATCGAGAAGTTGTTGCTGAACACAAACAATCTGATAACAACAACTTGAAGTAGTCACATATTCAGGCTCTACAGTTGATGTGGATACCGTCTGTTGCTTCTTGCACTATCAAGAAATCAACCTATTTTCAAGAAATTGACAACCACCAGTTGTAGATTTTCTATCCAAGTTCCATACTGCATAATTATTGTTAGTATAAGCATATAAATTGAAATTGAAAGTCTTAGAATACCAAAGGCCAAGTGTTAGTTGACTGTTGAGGTATTTGAAAATCCGCTTGACTGCTTTCATGTGAGATTCCTTTATATTACTCTAATATCGTGTATACTGATAGACTGGGAACATAATGTTCAGTCTTCTTGTAGTGAGATACATCAGAGATCCAATCATTGATCTATACAAATATTGATCAACGTCTTCACCCGTAAGAATAGTAATTAAAGTAGGACGAGAATACATTGGACTGGGTGCAAGCTTGGATTCCTAGAATTATATTTGTCCAAAATATTATGAACATATTTTTCTTAATGAATCAGTATACCATGATCATCTTGTTTAACTTGGATACCCAAGAAAAATATCTTTTCTAAGAGAGCTCATCTCATATTTCTTTTTCATCACAACTTCAATTTCTTTGTACAGATCTTCATTGGTAGGGTGGAAGATAATATCACCAACATATATTTGGACACAAATAAGATCATCACTATTCTTCTTAAGACTAAAGTCTGATTAAGAGCACCCCTTGTATAACCATTTGCAAGCAAATGTTCAGTTAGAGTAGCATACCATGCACGAGGTACTAGAGGTAAACCATATAGCACTTTGTCTAACGTATAAATATAGTCAGGATTATCTAAATTTCAAAACCAGAAGGTTGACAAACATGTGTTTCTTTTTTCATCTCGCCGTATAAGATTGCAATTTTAACATCCATTTGATACACATCGAATTTCTTGTATAAAGCATAAGCAAGAAAATTGGTATAGCTTCTAATCTTGCAACTAAAGCATATACTTCTTTATAATCAAGTCCTTCAACCTAATACAATCCTTGAACAACAAGTCTAGCCTTGTTGCAAAAATCACATCCTTTTCATTCGTTTTGTTTCTGAATATGCATTTATTTCTAATCCGCAACTTGCCCTTTGGTAGTTCATATAGAAGCCACATATTTAGATTTTTGAATTGCATCAACTTGTCTTGAATAACCTCAACCCAACTATTTTTCTTTAATTCTATCTCAATGTTCTTTGCCACAATTTAAGAAATAAAGCATGAATACACTCATATATTTATTCCAGATTGACTTCGAGTTTGAACACCTTGTGTTAACGGATCAATGATTGTTTTAGTTGGATGGTCTTTATGGACTCTCAACTGAGGAATGGTATCTTCAGAAATAGCTTCATCTAAATGAGGCATATTAGCAACTGGTTCTTTAAAAGTGTTCCTTCCTTCGGGTTGATACAAAATATCTTCCTCTTGATAATTTTTATTATCAATGGATAAATATTCACATGGAACTTTCTTGGTATTAATCGGATCATTTTGAGTAGAAGAAGAACTTTGATTAGAAACCTGTGATGCTTGTTTAACAACATGATCAAAATGAGGATTTTCAGATTCAGAAACTGATTGTGAAAAAATTATGACATTTGAAGAATAAGGTATTTGTGAAGATCTTCCTATAACCCAAGACGACATAGGACCAACTTAGTCACAAAAAGATATCTTGAATTGATGACAACAAATGTTGATTAAGTGTAGACATATGACAAGATCGTTTAAAAGTTTCAAATAATGAAGCATAATCATATAGCCATGAAGGAGCATAACCTGCATCTATTTTGTTAGATTCATGCCAATCTATATCAAATTACTCAATTAATTGTTTAGATTTTGTTCATATTTTTTATATTTACATGGCCAAGACGACGATGGCATAATGATGAATCGCTCTTCGAGGCTTTAGACAACAAAAATGATGCAACTACAAATGAATGTGAACCATTCATATCAAGTAAGTATGTGTCTTTGTCTTTAGGTGTTCTCAACAAACACCGCTCTACATAAATTACAAATCTAGATTTTAAAATGAGACATTATTTATCAGTGAAATGTGTTGAATACCTTTTGTCATAAATTTGAGAGAGACTTAACAGATTATGTTTAAGTTCTTTAACAAAATTGACATCTTCAAAGCTCAATACACCATTATTCACTGTACCATTCTCTGTAATCTTGACTTCCCCATCTCCAGCAAAAATAACATAACCTCTATTGTAAAGTTTTATGTTGTTTAACAGAGATATATTAACTATCATGTACCATGAACAACCACTGTCAACATGCCAAATACTATTGATATCTTGCCTTGTTTGTTCCTGCACATATGAATGAATTTATTCATTTTTAGGAACCCAAGCCATGGTTGACTTAAGCATATTTTTTCATCTAAATATGATACAAACTTTAATATCATATCTCTTCTTATTGAAAACATAATCTTAAACAATATTAGGCTTTAATTGTGTTGTTTTTATTTTCCACCTTTGAATCGATGGTATTAGCTTTGTAACCATTTTCTTGAAATAGCTCTGAATTGGAGTAGAATTGCTACCATCAACAAGTAAACATTTTAAGTTTGAATTTTTTGCATTCAAAGTTGCTTTGATTTGACCATTTCTTTTACCCACAAAAGAATTTGACTGATTTATATTTCTTTTCAATTTAATATATAAGACATTTTGTTTTCTATTATTTTAAATTAAATTGTTAAATCTTTATTTGCTTGCCGATTGATGTTGATGATGGTAATTTCTAGACATATGATTTGGCTTGCCACAAACATAACAACACATATTATAATACATTTTTTGCTCTTGTGTTGTTCTCATAAATTGTTTTTGATAACTTTCACAGTTATCATAGAATATGGTTTTAGTATTTATTTGACCTAGTGATTCCTTAATAGTCTCTCATTTCTCTCTTTCATTAAGAGTTGGTCTAGATGATCCCGAAAAATTTGAGATATTGTTCGTAACAGATTGATACATATCTAAGGCCAATGAGCCATGAACTGTAGCTTTATCCTTTTCAGTTGAAGGTACTGAATAGGACCAGTGTCCTTTATACATGATCTATAAACATCATGTTTCATAGAGTTAACAGTAATAGGATACTTTTCTTTAAAGAAATTTGCATTTGTTTCTTTAAAATATAATCTTCCTTATGTACGTAATCTATTCTTGAAATTAGTTTTAAGTCAGAAGCTGATATTGTATCATATTTCTTTTCAAATTCTTTAAAATCTAATTTCAATTTTAATTATGTTGTTTGTTAGACAATTTTGGATAATATTTGTAGAAAAAACATATGAGCTTTCATTAATGATTGATAATGATTTACATGAAGATTTGTTATTATAAATTTAATTTTCATCATCAATTTTCCAATCTTCAACCAACCTTTCTTTCTTCACACATTCTGCAAAACAATTGGCATGATTTATGTTGGTACATATGTCCCTAGTTCTAGTCTAGTGATCTTAAATGTAATAGACTTTCATCTTGTAACACATATGTAATGTTGAATCTATGAAATGAAAAACTCTTCTGTGAATGTTTGTTGATTGTTTAATGTTATATCTATTGATATTATGTATTGGTACACGCATATATGAACATGTTATATAGGCTTACAGTTGTTAGACATATTCTGAATCAT